>JASGXE010005722.1:0-33739 GCA_030068105.1 Sinentomon sp. SZTP_YWyxl | reverse complement strand
GGCGGTATCTTGATAAGCACGTCGTCCGATAAGAGGGAGTCGGTTGCGTGAGAAGCAACGAAAGGCTGAGAGAAGAGGTGTTGCGCTTTGTGCAGAAAACGAAAGCCCTCATGTTTCAGACATTTCACACCCTTCGCCAACCCCCCCCCGGCAGTTGAGGCGACGTCAATTCGCGTTGGTGCCCCAGCTGGCCAGACTGCTCCCATTTTTCATCGATGCTTCTTGGACATCGATCCATTGAAGCAGAATTTTAATGTTTTCGGCACCAAACGGACAACCCTGTCTTTTTTTCCAATAATGGGCCTATTTCACAAGTTAATCCAATTTAGCTGACAAGCTTTTCGTGGCAGATAATGTGTTTTCTGCAGTCTGCACACTGACTGCAGACTCAGCAAAGCTGCTTTTGCTTCTTTCTGGGAGGAACCCATTTCTAGCAAATTCCAGGTTGAAAATTATGGATAGGTTGGTAGTGTAAAAAATTATTTCTCTGAACATGCGTGCACGTAACGTCATTCCATGCGAGTATTTTATCTGTTATTTTGAGGCAGAAATAAAAAATATCACTGTGCAAAAAGGCTCACGCGCGAAAGGACAAAATTTCATTTCTGCGGAGCCGCCAATTTTTTTAAATGCCGGCTCCGGCCAAACGGTAAAGGAAGATACCTATGCAGGGCATTAGGACCAAGGTATGTCAAAAACAACAGGTAGAGCCACTGCGATGCCCAATGCTCCATTTGTCGCTTTTTTCGAAGAGCTATGCCCTGCCCAAAGGCAGGCCTTTAAGCGACTGCGCTGTCCAATACTCAATTTGCCTGTATCCTCAAAGAGCTTCGACCAGCCCAATTTTGACGTCACGTTTTCTACTTTCGAATAGCCTCCGCCTTCGCAGTAAGTCTGAAGTCATCTCCACAGTCTTCCGTGTTGAGTGAGTAGAATACGTGACGTCACATCTTGGAGATATGTTGTTTTGCGCCTGCATGTTCGCACTGCATCTTTTTCGGCGCTTGTGGCTTTACCTCTCATCTTGTAGGTATCTTGATCAGGACGTGTGCTGGGATGAAAAAAGGGACGATAATCTGACAACAACGATGCAGAAGGAAATTTTTCACATCCACTTTTCGGTCCCAACTGAACTAGACAGCCTGCTGTTTTTTTTCTGTTTAGAATTCGTGACCTTTCGCTTCCGTCACAGACGAGGTCAAAATTCTGACCAACCAATCCATAAAAACAAGGTGGCCCTGCGCAGCTAGGGAGGGAGGTCCGCTCCGCCTTAACCAGGTGAGAGTTGAACGTCAGAAATGGCCTCTATGATGAAATACAGCTGAAGTTTAAGGAGGCCAAAACACATTTATGCTCACTTGTACAGGCAATTGCGAAGGGTTTTGGACGTACCCTCCACTCGACATCAATCAGGTGCTGTGCCCTCCACTGCCTTGCAAATCCTTCGGCATCAGATGTTGTTTGTGTGCACGAACTCCGATTATACCCCTTTGTCGGTTCGCTGATTTGTCTATATAGGTGGTGCGCACCAAGAGTGCCACCCATGGTATGGAGCAGACGCCTGCCATGCGGATCCATTAGGTTGTGTCTGCCCCCAAGCGCGTCCACAGTTGGCTGGAATGCCCTGTAGGTGGTTGCATACGTCCTGGTTGCTATCTTGTCTTCTCTTGCTCCTGTGGGAACAATCATCTGCTGTGCAAAACGAAATGCAAAATACGACCCAACTGGAGGTATGTACGAGTAGGCCTATATGAGACAAGAGTGCCTATTGCTAAGGACGGACGCATGCAGGCTTCAAGGAGTACCTACAGGGACGAAAGCCAAGCGGGGCCAAGGCAGACAGGTACCTGGTCCAACGTGAGGAAACCCACCAACCCCAAAACAGCACAGTGGAATGGTACACTGCTTTCAACAGAAATTTGGCCGTGTTTCCCATTGCAACTCACCCTCAGGTTCAACAACTCAATTGGCAAAAATTTAAATTTTCCTAAATTGATGTTTCAAAATTAAAGCCTGAGGGAGGATAAACAAGATGTTATCGTAATCACTTTCAATTGTCCAAAAAGCGACAGCATGTTAAGTGTTTTATTTCACACTGCACTCTTCCACCGCTCGCTCGCTGCCAGGTAAATAGCAAAATTTGGAATTTATAACTTTCCCTATTAGATTTTAAGCAATAAAATACTCCAGTCAAGGAAAATAAATGGCAACCCCTCCAGATGGATGACTTCTCTCCCTCCCTCCCTGCCACCTTCCCTCCATCCCTGCCGTAGGTGCCCTCTCCACTTTTAAATGACAGGTTGCGTGCTTAGACCCAATTCCAGCTGATGTTGATTCACAACAAGAATGCTCTTTCAAAGCATGCTTGACCCGTAATTTGAATTTCACAACTTGAATTCGGTGGCAGGCAATTTGGTGGGAACGGAAATTAAAGCCTCGCTGCAACCATCAAGTGAATACCCGACAAAGCATTCTCAAACATTGAGGATGAATTGATTATAATTGGGGTGTTTGGGCTTCTGAAGCGCAGAGGGTGGGGTCATCAGTGTGAGGCATCGTTGCTGTAGGCCGAAATTGGTGGGTGACGATGGCCTGAGGTCAACCAGCACCCGCCTCAGCGAAGGGAAACATCCGCAGAGGAAGTGCGAGTGGCCACGAGTCACGAATGGGAGCAGTTTCGAGTAAAGTGCCATAATGTTTTCATTCTTTTGAACCGAGTGGAATCGCAATAGAGGTTTCATCCTAGAAGCTAAAGTAAAACCCATATTAGATAGGTATAGGCACATCGTCTGAAGGAATGACAATCGTTTGAATGTTTACGAAATGCCACGCAGATTCGTATGCTATGGTCGCGCAACTGGCAAAAGTTTATCGTGATGGGTTGTTCTGATCATTTTATAAATTTTGAAATGTACAGTGCCGGTAAAAATTAATGGAACCACACATGCAAGTTAAATGCAGTTTCGGTAGTCAATGATATTTTTGATTCCGCGACGAAAATTTAGCACCAAAGTTTTTCCTTTGTTGTCCAACCAAATGAAGAACAAAAAAAATCGAAAGTGTTTTTTCTAAAATATGCAATAAAATTGTTGAAACAAAACTTGTGAAACAGATGTCGCAACATGTTGATGAAACACGACACTTTTTTTTGTGAAAAAAAAAGGATGCAAGAAAGGGAAAGTTTCGGAGGCAACACCATTTCTGCCATTTAATTTACGTTAGTGGCTCCATTAATTTGTCCGATGCTGTACAACTATACGAGTGTATCCAATGACAGTTTGAACACTTTTTATCACAATCATTCAACTGCAGACATCTTCAAACATAGGCCACCTCTTGCAACACGATGCACTGGCCTAAAAAAGGGCAGCAACAACTTCCTGAGCTTACCTTTATCTTTTTACCATCTCCGACCATTTTCTCCGTTCAGGAAAAATATGGGGAAATCCAACTACTCATTTATCAAATTATTTCCTTTTAAGACTAAAATTCTGGTCAGAGATGGGAACACCTAATGGACATTGAAACTGAGCGATTGAATCATCTGTGACCAAAATATTGGGCCAGAAACTATGAGGGGATAACAATCTCGTCATTTTGCCGCCAAAGGTTTGGACCATAATTTTGGTCAAAGATGGGATCAACAAATACCCACTGAAATTGAGAGATTGAAAAAAGGTTAAAAGGGACTTTTGGTTAGGGCAGGGGCGGTGCGAGAGATGGTGACAAGGTCGAGCTGCCCAGTGACCTGAACGTATAGTGCAGCTTTTCGAAAGTGGGTCCGTCAGAAGAAATAGATCAGCTTTCGAAGTCGGACAATCAATCATCAGTGATGGCTGATCGGAGTGGTTGGGCGATTTGTTCTTTATTATTTATTATTTATTTATTCTCAAGATTCCACAAAATATTTGGTGGACAAAAAAAAGAGCAAAAAATAAAAATAAAAAATCGTCGAAGCCAATGGCAGAGTGAAAAGCTAGAGTGAACAAAACACAAAGGCATTGAAGTGAATCGGAACTTCTTGAATCGGAACTTCTCAATTTCGTGTGATGGGTCGGTCGGTGAGGGCGGAATCTTCAAATTTCTTGCGAAGTCTGCATGTTCGGTATACCTTATTTAGGTGAGAGATGTGAAGAGTTGACCTAACGAGAGTGGATGAATTTTTTCTTAAATATTTTCGAATGGATCGCAGAACCGGCACAGGCATATCTCCAAGCACGCTCTTACGTAATGAATGAAGCACCAGAGACCTCGTCAACACCCTGCATTCTTGGAAAGAATAAGAGTGAACCAAGGCATCACTCCAACGAGTGAACGAGTGCCTTGAGTGAACGAAACCAAAATCGAAAGCATGGAGCCACCAGTCTGACCGTCCATGTTGAAAGTAATTGTTTTTATAGGGGCCTACTGTGGGTACTTTGCAATCCCTCATTCCACACCTTTCTTTCTTTCGTTCTTTCTTCATTTCCACTGACCGAATACTTCCTCCTAATTCCATTACGAAGAGTCTATGGGTGCACACCTATCTGACATGCATTCCTTTCATTTCTTACCTCATTTCTGCTGTCGTTCCTAATTCTGCGTTATGGAGCTAAGGCCTATATTACCCCCTCCCTCCACCCCCACTTTTCTATTCTTCTTTCTTGGGGTTCTTCCTTTTTCCGTTGCCAAACCAAAGAGCCATTATCATAGCTCGGTAGGCTACTCTACTCTGCTCTATGGACTGCTAATCCCGAAGACAAAGCCCCTGTGGCCCATTCCCTCTTTGTTCACACAGGCTTCCTCCACACATTGGGAGCTAGTCGATGCACAGTTGCCCTTGGTCCAACACAGTGAGAAAACTTTCATTTCTATTTTCGTCGAAAAATCCGAGTGGCGAATGGAAATGCAAACGAAATTCCCATTGTTGCATTTTCAGCAACGCGGCGAACAATGGTGTGTGTGAAACACCTCCATGGAAAAAGGTAAAGCCTAATCAGGGAAAGAGCTGTAGTCTATAAGTCTTGAGAGAGGAAGAATACGCGTTCCCATTCTGTAAAAGCCATTAACATCCATTTCCAAGCTCATTCCATTTCTTTTCATCAGCCTCAGCCGTAGCCACGTGCATGTTTCGATTCGACATTCCTATTTCGGACGTCGAACGTTACGTAGATAGTCCATAGGCACGAAGCGAATGACTTTTACCTCTTAAGAGACCGTTGCATTTCATGCTTAACTCACATATCCATCAGGAGCTTCCTGTTCGAAGCCCTTCGATAAATCCATCCAACTAATCTTCCAACTACCGTTCATCTCTAAAAAAAGATCAGGCAGTGCCTAAACCTATCGCATTCTCTAAAAAACATTTCATCGCGCATATTGGTATCGGATAAAAGAAGAGAAGGCAGCGCAAAGTTAGATGAATCAGATGTTGGGGTGAAATCTTCGATTAGATGAACACGTTTGACAAGATCTCTGGTGAACACGGCAACAAAAATCAAACAAGGCAAGTTTAGGAAAACGAAGTTAAACAAGATAAAGTACATAAGATAACATGGAATGACGTGATCGTGGAATAAGATGTGTTTAAATGAGTGAAAAACAAGAGAAAAAAGTAAAAAAGTACCTAATAAAACGAAAGGGATACACAAGAAAATATGAGTTGAAACAAGACAATGTGTAAACTCCGAAGAACAACATTGGTGTAAGGTGATAAAAAAAATAATTTTAAAAAATTCCAGAATGCGACCGACGCACTTACGATGAATTTGCCGATTCGCGATAACTTCGCGACTTAATGAAGTAGTTTCTTACAGACAAGTGTTTTTAGGTACCTAAGGCTGCAGTAAAGTGGTACCGGCTGACGAATCAGGCTACCGATGAAGCCAAAGTTTTCCTGCACGCACTAAAGTTTTCACCCGAAGCCAAATTTTTGGTGGTGAAAAGCAAAAACTTGATATGCCAGAGTTGGCGAAAGTTAGACGGCAACCAGAGTTCGCGTGGCAATTTTGTCGTCACAGTGAAGTCGTTTTAGGACACGCTGCACGATGGCTCGATAAAATCTACGTAGGTACAACCTTCCAGTGCAATTTTCGTTTCATTTACTCCTTACGTATACACTCCCTTTTTGTCTCCATTTTTTCAGTCTATTCGTAAATTCGTATTTTTGCACTTATTTAATTTCAAGAAAAAGGCGTATTTTTCAGGGTAGGTACATTCTTGGAAGAAATGAACTGCGATGTAGTGCAGATAGTGTGTCAGCTTGCAGCTAATATACAGCTATTTGCAATACGTAGGCCGTTGCAGTAAAGCTCTTTCCGACTTTTGAAAGTCATAGAAGTACCTACCGAGTGGGCCTAAAACAAAGAAAGAGTGGAAGCAGAGGGTAGGGGACGTTGGGAAGGTGGGAGGAGAGAGGCGTATGTGGAGGGAGAGAGGAAGAGATCAAAGAGATCGTAGCGAGGGAGGGAGGGAGGGAAAGGTAAGATGCAAGGAATTGGGCGGGACACAGGAAGGAAATTCGAAAGGAATCAGTCATCTTAAAAAGCGCAGATGAAAAGCTTTTCCAGAAGGTTGGCTAAGGTCCGGAATGAAATCTGAGCGCGTCTCGCGGCGTCTCTCTCTCTCTCTCTTCCTCACTCTCTCCCCCCTCTCTCTCTCTCTGCCTGCCAGCGCTCAAAATGTCAAAAGAGAACTGCACTCTTCAAAAGAAAAAGGAAAATCCGATTAAGCCCACTTCTCCTGCCCTGCTGTCTCCAGGATTTGAAGAAGAAAGAAATTTAGCTTTGAAAATTGATACGAACGTTGAGGGGGTATTCGTATTTGATAAATTTCGTCATCAACCCCACCTTACCCAACAGTCGCCACTCACTGAAGCGGAGTGGCACCATGCTTCCACAGATTCCCCTTCTGGTCCAGGGGAAAGAGAAACGTAGGCACCTAATATCGAGTTTAAAATATCAAAGAGAATAAATAAATGAGTGATTGATCGCGTGGATCATATTCCAACAAGAAAGGGAGAATCAAGAAAAAAGGAGAACGGACGGAATGAAGTATTCTCAAAGGAGAGAAAATAGCGAACGTCCGGAATCGTGAATTATTGCCGAATTGGTATAGAGAATTCGCAGAGGTGGGGCACTAGTTTCCCAAGCCCAAACCTCTCCATCTGAGAAGGAAAAAACATTGGGCCCAAACGCAAATGAAGCATGGGATCGCATCAGCGCCATTTCTGCATCGCAGAGAGGGCTACAATTTCTCGGGCTTACTTTCAAGAATATAGGCAAGTACTCGTATTTTATGCAATCGCAGAGAGCCCATTTGATCTGACTTTGCTGGTTCGGAGAACAGAGACCTGAGCGTTTATTTCCTATCATCTTCCCGATAAGCGATATCACGTTCAAAACCTCTCGTGTGAGAGTGATGATGATTAAAGGATGCAAAAAGCTCCACGTTCAAAAAAGAGCGCTTTACGGAAACCATCTTTCGCATTTTTGCCTCACCAACAGCACTTTTGAAGTCGCATCTCAGAACGGCAAGACTTTTTAGTGCGACTAAAAACCGTTTCAGAATAGACGGATTTTTCTCATCAGACTTTCAGACTTTCAGGAAAACAGATTGTCACTTGCAATAATGTGCAACGGTCAATGCACTTGTGGTTCGCCTTTGCACATTGTTGCAAGTGACAATCTGTTTTTGACATACGATCTGAAAAATTCTGATGCAAAAATCTGTCCATTCTGATGCGGGTTTTTTGTCGCAAAAAAAAGTCTTGCCGTTCTGATGGGGCTTAACAAGTCGTTTTACACAGTTGTTGCTGGGATAATTTAACTCTGGACGAGAGTAACCTTGCGATTTTCTCTCTTTCTTCTTTTTTATTCCCATAGAGTCTCAGATAGATTGCGGTGATGGTAGATTCAGAAAGCCACAGCTACCACAGCAGTCGTCGTCATCGAGACATGAACCGGGAGGAAGAAGCAGCAAAAACAACAATTGCTATCTGTTCATTTCGTTTCCAGAAGTCAATTGGATGACTGCCAGGCAGATCTGTCAAGGACTGATGGTGAGTCAGGACAGAGAGGGACTCCTAGAGCAGAGAATCTTCTTAAAACGCAACCGATTTCGATGCCGATTTTTTTTTATCTCCTTATACATGTTGGGCTTGGTTCGGTGACAGGGAAGAACGGACTGAGGCAGATTTGGACTGGGGTAGAATTTTTCCATTTCTGAGGCGGACTTTTTTTTATTTCGCCGTGATACAACCTACCTGCCTCCATATCAAAACGCCCTCCAAAACTCTGTCTTTCTGCCACTTCTGCCTCGGTCCACTTTTGCCAAAGTCCACTTCTGCCTCAGTCCACTTCTGCCTCAGTCCACTTCTGTCCAGTCCACTTCTGCCTCAGTCCACTTCTGCCTCCGTCCACTTCTGCCAAAGTCCACTTCTGCCAAAGTCCACTTCTGCCTCAGTCCACTTCTGCCTCAGTCCACTTCTGCCTCAGTCCACTTCTGCCTCAGTCCACTTCTGCCTCAGTCCACTTCTGCCTCAGTCCACTTTTGCCAAAGTCCACTTCTGCCTCAGTCCACTTTTGCCAAAGTCCACTTCTGCCTTAGTCCACTTTTGCCAAAGTCCACTTCTGCCTTAGTCCACTTCTGCCTCAGTCCACTTTTGCCAAAGTCCACTTCTGCCTCAGTCCACTTCTGCCTCAGTCCACTTCTGTCCAGTCCACTTCTGCCTCAGTCCACTTCTGCCTCCGTCCACTTCTGCCAAAGTCCACTTCTGCCAAAGTCCACTTCTGCCTCAGTCCACTTCTGCCTCAGTCCACTTCTGCCTCAGTCCACTTCTGCCTCAGTCCACTTCTGCCTCAGTCCACTTCTGCCTCAGTCCACTTTTGCCAAAGTCCACTTCTGCCTCAGTCCACTTTTGCCAAAGTCCACTTCTGCCTTAGTCCACTTTTGCCAAAGTCCACTTCTGCCTTAGTCCACTTCTGCCTCAGTCCACTTTTGCCAAAGTCCACTTCTGCCTCAGTCCACTTTTGCCAAAGTCCACTTCTGCCTTAGTCCACTTCTGCCTCAGTCCACTTTTGCCAAAGTCCACTTCTGCCTTAGTCCACTTCTGCCTCAGTCCACTTTTGCCAAAGTCCACTTCTGCCTCAGTCAACTTCTGCCTCAATACGTTATGTACCAGTACCCCGATCCGTTGGTGCCACGGGTGATGAATAAAGTGGCGTATACCTGGCGTTTTGGTTTTGGGGCGTTGAAAGTAGGGAGCCATTTCAGCATTTCGCAGGTTAGCATTTGTCTAGGAAGGATATGGGCGTAGCCAAGTTGGGAGTCTCCCCAGTAATTGGTTCTTGGGCAGAGCCCCGGCGAGGTTCCAAGCTTGCGCTGGGTCTGGGGCCCATTCAGCGTCTGGACAGATAACGGGATTTCTCATAGCTCTCCATTTTCCAAGACAAATATTCTTTTTTTTTTAATCATTACTGCACAGACAGACCCATCCGTGACTGGAACATTCCTCCCTGTGATTCACACTGTGGACCACGTCTTGCCCGTCTTTTAATTCCATGTCTTTCGTTTCCTGCCCTCTTTTTGTTTGACTTATACGCCTGTTTTGTTTTTATGTGGACCTCATTGACTCGGAGAACCCCCATCCCTCCTGCTGTCAGGTACCATTTGTGGTGGGTTACAACCTGAGAACGGTATCTTTAATCTTTACGGTGTTGAGGTCCTGCTCCGAATAAAATCCCAACAATTTCAGTTTTGTGTTTTCGAGGAAAGAAATACCGTCTCCACTGTATCGTATTTTACAAGTCTGAGGCCTGGGCTGAATGGCAGAAATTGGGTCTTAAATATTGAGGGCAAAGCAATCAAGCATTCTCCTCCTATACAGGATAGATGGCTGATGGTTGGACTGAGCGCTGAATTCGGAGGCAGGTACAGTGACAGAAACAATAATGACTCCCTTAATACAAGTACCTACCTTCATTGGATCATGGGAGTCATAATTGTTTCTGGGACTGTACATTCATACCTGATCTGCTCGAATGCAGCATCCATAGGCGAGTCTTGTTGGGAAAGCATACTCGCAGGTACCTACTCCTCATTCCACTTGAAGATATGAGCTAAGAATGCTCCCAAGTGTGCTCAAAGTGAATCCAGAATTCTTTCAACAATGAAAACTCGGTCGAAAACTTCATTCTCGGCATAGAAATTAAAGTTTTTCTGTGTATTTAAATGGAAGAGTGTGAAGCATTCTCAGCTCATATCTTCAAGTGGAATGAGCTGAACGAGAAAATATGACCTGAGGGCTCTAAAGAGAGCAAGAGGTTTGCAGCGGGGAAGCACAGGCAAGGAATAAATCTCTGAGTCAGAGGGAGCTTCAGAAATAAATAACCAGCCGATGCGAGGGGCCGTGAATCGCCTACAATGTGGTGCAGGAATCGCGAATACTGATGACACGAACACCTGCATCTCCCCTCACCCCGCTTTCTACGCAACCACCTCACCTACACGTTGGGAGATGGGTGACGGTGGGGGGAGGGAACATCAGAATTGTGGGGATAATGAATTAGGGACTCCAGGTGAGTAGTCACAAACAGATGGAACGAAATACCGAAATTAAGGATGAGGCGCATTGAAAACGGATGGGGGTTGGGGTTGGGGGTCGGGAAGGGGAAAGGAGAAAGATGAGCACGCACAAAAGGTAGTGAAACGATTTAAGGAAAAATTGATACGGGGGAAGAAGAGATTTATAATTGAAAAAAAAAACAACATGAAAGCAGAGATGTAAGATTATCATGCCTGCAGGCACAGAGTTGGGATCGGAGGGAGATAGGCAGGGAAGGAAGGGCACGGCTGGGAAAAGAAGAAAGGGAGAAGGGGGAGTGAAAAACGAAGGGTTTGTTATCTTTTGAGGGTGAACCAAGCAACCAAGGGATGAAAAAAATGGTAGCAGAAAGAGAAGGGACACAGAAAAACTAAGAACATCGAACAACGATCGATGCAATAACATTTTTAATAACGTAAAATAATTGAAAAATCGCAATTTCCGTTTCTCCTTCCCATCCAGCAACCCCACCAACAGCGGAAGGAAATCACTGCGAAACGGCACCCTTATTTGTCGCCGTTTGATCTTACGAGCAGCGCACGACATGCCGAAAGCAAGGCAAAGATGATGCAATTTGGAGAAAAACACGCAAAGATGAAAAAAAAAAAAAAAAAAACGGAAGGAGAGGTGCATCTGAAGACATACGGGCGCAAAGATAAATTAAAGGGAAATGCAATAAAAATTGAAAAAATACAGAGTAAATTTATTGCGAGACATGGGATGGATAGATTTGATGGAATGTTTGGCGACAATAATTTCGCCATCTGTCTCCCCTGCCCATCCAGACTGAGCGACGCTACAAAAAACCATGAAACCTCTACGCTATTGAAGTATACGTTAAAACGGGATGTGATCAATAGGAAACACGCGGGACCCAAATTGGGAACATTTGGCCTCGGTTGCTTCTCACAGAAACTGTCTCAACGTTGGAGACGGTTCGACCTTACCCATATGCGAGGCACCACCTCTCAAAATTTTACATTTGCAAAATGATGAAGAGATGTGACAGATGGAGATCATCGCTCCGATGCCTTTATAGTGATGATAGTTTCTGTAAGGTCCCCAGGTTAAGAAACCGATACAATTTTACCCTTGCGATACATACAAATTTCGACTGCCTCCCCAGCAAGATGCACCTTTTTGTGTTCCCGTTTCGCTGCAGAATTGTCCAATGGAAAACGAGCCTTGGCCCTTTTCTCAGTAGCGCCAATACATGCATGCATAGATGCCGAAAACTCCTGTTCTCTGCATTCGTCAGATGACCTGCAGGTGGGGGATTGCAAGCACGAAGCTAACCACTTGAGTTTCGTTGGAAGGTTTTCATGCACAGAAGTTTCCCCAAAACATTGTGCGATGTGCTCAAATGGGAAACAACTCGTTTCCGTGCCCTCCTGGACGGGGGACTTCACGGCAAGAGGACACTCTTTGCGACATTTAATCTTTTGCGATTTGCAGAAAATGTCGCCAACCGCCATGCCAGAAGCAACAAACAGCTCACTGTTGTCGCAACTTCCTCTTCTCAGTCAAGCACAGCTCGCAGGAGTTTTAAACTTTTTTTTCGTTTCTAGAGGAAAAAAGCTTCCTGGCAAACAAACCGGGAAAGCTTTTTGTTTCAGAAAGTCTGAATTTCGACTCAGCAACAGATTCCTTGGGGGAGGGAGAGGGGTTTATTGAATATTCAAACAAGCTAATGTAAACGATAGTTTTAGTTGACTACGCATGAATGCCCACCCATACCACCTCCTCGCCATCAGATCGTTGCTTGCGTTGCAGCAGTGGAAGTAAGAGCCATGCAAAACTGACTTGATGCGACGCCCACGGGGCAAAAGTTTCGAAATTAAACTCTCGTCAAGTGAAACTTTTCTGTCATCAAGTGAGTCGGGAAAAGGGAAAGGTTGTGCGCACTTTATTACTAGAATCCCCCTCTTACTTCTCCCCCAAACAAAACCTCCGAGGCATATTAAAAACAGTTCAAGACTGGAGAATCGATTTACCTACTGAGATCCGCAAAGACCAACTTTGAACGGTGTAGGTACTCCAGCAGAAAACTCGCACGAGCATTTGCATATTGGAGAAAAAAACAAGGAAAACTGGGCCCACATGCAGGGTGATGGTTTAACCGTTGCCGCAGCGGTGCCAGACAGCAAAGGACGATATGATCAGAGAATGGTGGATATTCATCAAACACCACATCGTTCAAGAAAAGGTGACCGAACAAAAAAAACAGGATCGCAGAAATTAAAGTCCCGCCATTTATTTTTGATAGAGTTTGCGCCAGACATTTTTTATTCTTCTGTCCACGTTGTTTCGAAGGCAACAGTCACCTCCGCAATTCCAATTCTGCAACTCACCCTCAGGTTCCCAAATCGAGCCGCCCATTATTTTGCCCCTGAAATTTTCCAAATCATCGCAACACACACATGTCGTGTTGATGTGTGTAGCGAACCTTTTGTAATTTTAAGGGGCAAACCTTCATAAATCGATTCGCCTTTTATTTTGCCCCTGGAAATTTCCAAATCATCGCAACACGCACATGTCGTGTTGATGTGTGTAGCGAACCTTTTGTAATTTTAAGGGGCAAACCTTCATAAATCGAGCCGCCTTTTATTTTGCCCCTGGAAATTTCCAAATCATCGCAACACGCACATGTCGTGTTGATGTGTGTAGCGAACCTTTTGTAATTTTAAGGGGCAAACCTTCATAAATCGATTCGCCTTTTATTTTGCCCCTGGAAATTTCCAAATCATCGCAACACGCACCTGTCGTGTTGATGTGTGTAGCGAACCTTTTGTAATTTTAAGGGGCAAACCTTCATAAATCGAGCCGCCTTTTATTTTGCCCCTGGAAATTTCCAAATCATCGCAACACGCACATGTCGTGTTGATGTGTGTAGCGAACCTTTTGTAATTTTAAGGGGCAAACCTTCATAAATCGATTCGCCTTTTATTTTGCCCCTGGAAATTTCCAAATCATCGCAACACGCACCTGTCGTGTTGATGTGTGTAGCGAACCTTTTGTAATTTTAAGGGGCAAACCTTTATAAATCGATTCGCCTTTTATTTTGCCCCTGGAAATTTCCAAATCATCGCAACACGCACATGTCGTGTTGATGTGTGTAGCGAACCTTTTGTAATTTTAAGGGGCAAACCTTCATAAATCGATTCGCCTTTTATTTTGCCCCTGGAAATTTCCAAATCATCGCAACACGCACATGTCGTGTTGATGTGTGTAGCGAACCTTTTGTAATTTTAAGGGGCAAACCTTAATAAAATCGAGCCGCCTTTTATTTTGCCCCTGGAAATTTCCAAATCATCGCAACACGCACATGTCGTGTTGATGTGTGTAGCGAACCTTTTGTAATTTTAAGGGGCAAACCTTCATAAATCGATTCGCCTTTTATTTTGCCCCTGGAAATTTCCAAATCATCGCAACACGCACATGTCGTGTTGATGTGTGTAGCGAACCTTTTGTAATTTTAAGGGGCAAACCTTTATAAATCGATTCGCCTTTTATTTTGCCCCTGGAAATTTCCAAATCATCGCAACACGCACATGTCGTGTTGATGTGTGTAGCGAACCTTTTGTAATTTTAAGGGGCAAACCTTCATAAATCGATTCGCCTTTTATTTTGCCCCTGGAAATTTCCAAATCATCGCAACACGCACCTGTCGTGTTGATGTGTGTAGCGAACCTTTTGTAATTTTAAGGGGCAAAAACGACCGCAAATCGAACCTCACTTTTTTGCCACTGGAAATTTCCAAATCATCGCAACACGCACATGTCGTGTTGATGTGTGTAGCGAACCTTTTGTACTTTTTTGGGGCAAATCTTTATAAATCGATTCGCCTTTTATTTTGCCCCTGGAAATTTCCAAATCATCGCAACACGCACATGTCGTGTTGATGTGTGTAGCGAACCTTTTGTAATTTTAAGGGGCAAACCTTTATAAATCGAGCCGCCTTTTATTTTGCCCCTGGAAATTTCCAAATCATCGCAACACGCACATGTCGTGCTGATGTGTGTAGCGAACCTTTTGTAATTTTAAGGGGCAAACCTTTATAAATCGATTCGCCTTTTATTTTGCCCCTGAAAATTTCCAAATCATCGCAACACGCACCTGTCGTGTTGATGTGTGTAGCGAACCTTTTGTAATTTTAAGGGGCAAAAACGACCGCAAATCGAACCTCACTTTTTTTGCCATTGGAAATTTCCAAATCATCGCAACACGCACATGTCGTGTTGATGTGTGTAGCGAACCTTTTGTAATTTTAAGGGGCAAACCTTTATAAATCGATTCGCCTTTTATTTTGCCCCTGAAAATTTCCAAATCATCGCAACACGCACCTGTCGTGTTGATGTGTGTAGCGAACCTTTTGTAATTTTAAGGGGCAAAAACGACCGCAAATCGAACCTCACTTTTTTTGCCACTGGAAATTTCCAAATCATCGCAACACGCACATGTCGTGTTGATGTGTGTAGCGAACCTTTTGTAATTTTAAGGGGCAAACCTTCATAAATCGAGCCGCCTTTTATTTTGCCCCTGGAAATTTCCAAATCATCGCAACACGCACATGTCGTGTTGATGTGTGTAGCGAACCTTTTGTAATTTTAAGGGGCAAACCTTTATAAATCGATTCGCCTTTTATTTTGCCCCTGAAAATTTCCAAATCATCGCAACACGCACATGTCGTGTTGATGTGTGTAGCGAACCTTTTGTAATTTTAAGGGGCAAAAACGACCGCAAATCGAACCTCACTTTTTTTGCCACTGGAAATTTCCAAATCATCGCAACACGCACGTGTTGCTGTGGTGTGGTGTGACATTTTCTCTCACGGTGTTGTAAAATCCTGTTCTGTAGCCCCAAATTTTTACATCTTTGTTCCATAATTTTTTCCAACGAATGTTTAAATCGAAAACGTATTTCCAGTCTGATTTGGCGGTCATCGGCAACGACGAAGAACAGGCCTATCTCGTCAACTCCATCAACGGCAACGACATGGATACAAATAACAACGACATCAATAATAATTACAATGATAACAACAATAATAACCTTGTCGTCTGGTGGTTCGGAGCTCGGCAACAGGCGAGAGGGGAGGAGACGAACAGGTGGGGGTCAAAAGAGCAAGAGGAAGGGGAGGGCGAGCGTCGTCTAAGTTTGAGTCAGATGAATCTGCGTTGGATTAACGATGAGTCATCGACATCGTCTGACTCATCAGCAGATGACGTCATCAATCATCACAGATCGGATGATTCTGGTGAGTGATGAGGCGATGGTGATGATGACAAGGAATGATATGCTGTTCACAGTTCATTGACCTTTCCAACCCTACCATTTCATTTAGTTCAACCAGTGCTAGGAGCTCTAGGAGTGAGCCTTTCTGCCCCCGCCTTAAGGATGTGAGAACGCACAATTGCTCTGAGCCCTCAGCCCGCCCAGAGCCGGAAAACTTCTAAAAAACGCTCCCATAAAGCTACCCCTTAGAACTCTGGATGTGCTTTTCGCTCTGAAGGAGCACCAGACCAACGACAATATGTTTTCATTCCCTGATTTGATGTACGAAGTGTCCTCCTTGAAGGATGAAGTGCCCTTCTGCAATTTTTGCTAATGATCTTTCTTTCGGGCAACTGTGAGCACTGAGTTCAAGCCACGAGCTCTAGATAATTTTCTCTTAATTTGTGCACGATAAAGGTTTGACAATGGCATGCGTCTTACCCTACAGACTGACCACCAAAAGCGGTTGAATGCAGGGCAACCCAAAGGAAAAGTCTTTGGCCATAGAATTTGGCAATTTCAAAAATTATTTCCAGTTCGTATGCTGATGTTTTTTGTGACGATGTTTTGTCCCTGTCGTATGTTGTTTCAGGTTGGGCGAAACGGGTAGAAGTTGAAGCTGATTGGCGGAAGAACCACGCTCCGTCGAAGACATCAACCAATCCCAATCGACAAAACAACGACTCCACCTCGCAAGGTGCTGTTGTCCCCCTCTGTCTCGCTCTTGTGCGCGGCGGTGGAAGAGGGGAAGGGGAAGGAACAGGCATGGACAGAAAAAGGGTGCGACCAGGATCAAAAGTCAACCGAAGACCAATGACAACAGAAACGAAACACGGTGATGGCAGGACGTTGGCATGGCAACTGCTTCCTTGCTCAAACCACGGACGATACATCTGCCAGAAGAAGGCAAACGGTAAGAGAGGGTAAGAGGTGGCAAAGACGGAAGGGGGAGGGAAATCCAGAGGGAGGGAATGGGAGCTGTTTACGGGGAAAGGGACAGGGAAAGGGATTGGAATGTGGGAGTGAGACACTCAGGGGAAAAAGCGAGGGGTGAAACGGGGAGAGACAAGAGAGGTAAAAGGGGAGAAATGAGAGGGGGTAAAACGGAGATAGATAAAAGAGGGGTGAAACGGGGAAAGAATAAAGACGAATGTGTGAAATTGGAACATCAGGTGATATTGTTCGAATAAGGCGCAATCGAATAATTTACTGTTCCAATTTTTGGGTACAGATAAAAAATCAAATCTGTTCGCGGACTTCTTTTTCGTCTCCTCAATTGATCAGATCTCCTGAAAGGATATCCTTCAGATATCTCTGCTTTGGCATTGTGCGTTTTCCACTTCCTGCGTTTTTGCCTGCTGCAGCCAAGAAGGTTGCTTCCCATTCAAAACAACGACAAAGTAGAAAGCCAGAAAACGACAGAAATAAATTTCTCATCTGTACCTACTGCATTCTTAGTCAGTCAGACAGTCGAAGCTTCTATCGTGGGCTTACCAGGCTACTTTCTAGTGCATGCACACGTAACAGGGTTATTTCAGAGATGGGAATATTCCTGAAAGTTTGTCGATTCCAGGAAATTGTAGAAAATAAAACTGTCAACTTGAGGTGGCAGGCATCTCCATTTGCATCTAAGGTATCAGACGCAAGAAGAGAACTAGTTTTCGTAAAAGTTATAACGAGTAGCAACTTATGCAATAGCCCGCCTTCATCAACTTCTATGTGCCTATTTATCGCATGTTCTGTATCCTTACAACGTTCGAAAACTTTTTTGCAAGATATTTCGTTTTTATTTAGGCCTAATTAGTGAACTCATTTCAGTGTACGAATAAGCTGCTTTCAGGGAAGTCTGGATGCAAAAACCGGAGGAAAACTAGCCCCCTCCCCAGTGAAACGAAAGGAAAGTCCTCTGTTAGGTACATAATCTTCTTTTCGGTATAGAAGTCCAAATGTTGGAGGTTTGGGTGCAAATAGGACCTTAATTAATTAAGATGTCGTTTCATTTTTGCCAACTAACCACTCCCCACACACCTATCAGTTTCATTTTTGCCAACTAACCACTCCCCACACACCTATCAGGAAAGAAAACTTCATTTAAAAAAATTAACAGACACGTCCAACTGAGTTTGGGGATCTGCATGGATAGAGGCGTTGTCACGGTGCAAGAAGAGACTCAATTTCCGTTTACCGTTTTCTTTGTTCGTGACAGAAAAAAAAAGAGGGAGAGGGAGGAGGGAGAGAGAGGGAGAGAGGGGGGAGAGAGAAGGAGAGAGGGGGGAGAGAGAGGGAGGGAGAGAAAGAGAGGGAGGGAGAAGAGAGAGAGCGAGAGAGAACACGTTGAGATTTCTCTACCCCGACTATGATACATGGCAGGGTTATCCAGAAAGACCGATCCCCGTTGTTAGTCACATCCTTTTGGAAATGTTCCTTCCTCCTTCAAAAAATTAACCCTGCGCAACCATGACGGATAAAGCTACAGCACTCTAGAGCTCCTATAATTCTCCTGAACGGTCCCAAATTCTCGCTGAAACACACACACGCCAAAGCATTTTATCGCCCCAAAAAAACAGACGACGCTCGCAATAAGAGTGGGTACTTCTGGATAGCTACCGTTTTTCTGTCACCCATTTCCTGGAGAATTAAGCCATCGCTCCGTACCAACTTTCAAAATAAAAACAAACCCTTTTCGCTGCAACATTATTGCGGATGAAAGAGAGATATGGAAAGGGGAGGGAGAGCGGGGGGAGGATATTCATTTTACAATTTCACTGCAGGTCTCACACGTTGCCCTGCTTTCCCGCTCGACGACGACTGAAGTTTTAATTAAAAAAGAGAGAAAACAAATCCAGACCCACTGCAAATTATCCAACCTACTCTCCTCTTTTCTCCACACACCCCCTTCCTTCCCCCTTCCTTAATTCTCTGCCCGCTCCGAACTTCAACTCCACGAAGCTGTTTCTGTTTTTTTTTTCTGGACAAAAACAAAAACCAACGAAAAACAAAAACACGAAACGAAAACAAAAGCTGAAACAATAAACCGTACCCATTGACTGAAACAAAAGGAGACGTAAAAAATTAACTAGAAACTGAAAGAGTGTAAAAAGAGTTCCAGAACTTTGGCTTCGTGCCGCCTTTGTTTGTTTAACCCTCTCCCAATCAAGCACTTGAAGCACCTCCCCCTCCACTGCCCCTCGCCCCATCAGCCCAAAACTAATCCGCACCAATTGACTCTATAGTTGGCTAATAAAAACAACCAGGCTAGTCTGCAGACAGGCATTGCCTTCCAAAGCCCGATTCGATTTTTTATGAGCCATGTGGGAACAGTTTTCCGTATCATGTTGGTTCAACACAATAATTATGTTATTACACCCATAAGATCTGTTGATTTCAGGTCCACACCCTTTTCCAAGAGCAACACATATACCGAGCATCGAATGTGAAACTACAATCCTAAGGGTTTCAAGGGCACATGACTGCAAAGACGGAGTATGCGAATGTGCAGGTGGTGCGGCGGAATTCATGTTTAACTGTTGCCTGCGAAACTTTTTTTTTCTCTTTTTCCTCTTTCGTCATGCTGAGGCAAGAGGCAAGGAATTTCGGTTCCTGAAGAAAGGATCCCTAAATGGACGATGTGACCTGTCCTCGGCAAGAATGCAATGCCATGGGTCCGTCAAAAGTCTCGGAGTCGCGCTCTGAATCGGCCACGTATCTTCCCGGAATGGGCAGAATTTAGAGTCGCACTGTGCATGGGTGAGCCATGTGAGTAGGCAGCCGAACCTGACCGCCGATTCAAAGATTCAATTCGGCGGCCACGGTAATAGGTACAGCGACGAGAAAATTAATTATACCACATGGCTTATCTCTCTCGAATTTTCGGGAAAATCTTAATCCCATCAAAATTGGTATTACAGCAATGATTTGACGCATATTTTCGTGCAACAAAATCCGATTTCTTGAATCTGAAATCAACACAATTCTCCCAAACTTTCTTTGAAAGATCGAAAAACCGGCATGTATTGTCTAACGGAAAAAATTTAATCACAGCAGTAATGTCGGCTCAGTTGCGTTCGGTGTCATTTTACTGGTTAAGTTACGTTTCCTGCAGTGTTTTTTCCTTGTAGCGTTTTTATTCCATGGTAAGAAAAACGCTCAGGGTTGAGCATAGGGGGGGGGGTAGGGGGGGTTACCCCCCCTGGCCTTCGGCCGAGGTTACCCCCCCCAGCCTTTTTCCGACGGTACCCTTGGCCGAAGGCCAAGGGTACCGTCGGAAAAAGGTGGGAAAAGAGTCCTGGTGTGTGTGCAGGGCACACACCAGGACTTCAATAGGAGCAGCATTGTTTCTTTGTACTTTCTGTTTTGTTTGTTTTGTTTTGTTTTTTAATTCCAAAAATCAAAACGAGAACATGATGTTATTTTATATTTTCTCCAACAAAAATTAAGACAAACATTTTTGATAAGAAAAACATTTTTTCATTTGATTTCATTCAATTGTAAGGTCACTCATTGTAAAGATTTCAACCAACCTCGCAAAAATCCAAGATCACGACTCACATCCAGTGATGATAGAAGGATCAGATCATCAGAACCAGAAAAAATATCCATTCCATCCACAGTTGAGATGCAGAACATACAAGTGCCACCGGATGAAAGAAATTGTACCAAATTAAGTTTCAAGACATGGCACAGAACAATATAATAATTCAGTTTCGTGATTCCTAGATAAAAGTTTTGATTC
This sequence comes from Sinentomon sp. SZTP_YWyxl, assembly GCA_030068105.1. Classification (NCBI taxonomy): domain Eukaryota; kingdom Metazoa; phylum Arthropoda; class Protura; order Sinentomata; family Sinentomidae; genus Sinentomon; species Sinentomon sp. SZTP_YWyxl. The sequence continues at coordinate 13,151 of JASGXE010005722.1, read as the reverse complement.
CCCTGCCGGAAAAAGGCTAGGGGGGTAACCTCTGCCTTTGGCCGAGGTTACCCCCCCTCTACCCCCCACCCTAGAATGTTGCTGTCAAAGTCCTTCCTGGTGTGTGCCCTGAACACACCAGGAAGGACTTCAATAGCAACATTCTGTTTCTTTTGTAATTCCTGTTTTGATTCCCCTGCTGGAAAAAGGCTAGGGGGGGGGGGTAACCTCGACCTTCGGCCGATGTTACCCCCTAGCCTTTTTCCGAGGGAACCCTTGGCCGAAGTCCTGGTGTGTGCCCTGCACACCCCAGGACTTCAATAGCTACATTCTGTTTCTTTTGTACTTTCTGTTTTGATTCACAGAAAATGGTAAAATGAAAAAAAAAACTCATCCAGAAAGTCGTGTCTGACAGCTATTTCCTTGCTCCATCTATTGCGACTGCAAACCCTCCAGGATAAGGAAAAAAGGACCTGAAATGTCGTAAAATGGCATCTGAGGACCCCTAATTTTTCAAAAAAGCTTCAGCTTTTGGGGGACGCTGTCCCCCAAACCCCCTGCCGGGGGCGCTGCCCCCTGGACCCCGCTGGGGGCACAGCCCCCCCAGACCCCCTGCATTTTCGGTGCCCTACCCCCCCCCCGTCGTAGACCTCTTTACCCCCCCTCTAAGGTACCCTACCTTGCCCATCCCTGAAAACGCTGCAAGGAAAAAAAACTGCAGGAAACGTAACTTCACCAGTAAAATCACACCGAACGCAACTGAGCCGACATTACTGCTGTGATTAAATTTTACCGTTACACAATACATGGCACGAGTAATTTTCTCGCCACTGTATAGTGGCGGCGGAAAAAGATTACTCATACATGTGTTTTTCCCATTTATTTAACTGTTGCCTCCGAAACTTTTTTTTCTTTCTTTTTACTCTTATGCATTTGGCAGAAATTAAAGCGCCAAATTGCAACGGAGCTTTCTAGAGGTGTCAGATTTTGACATTAGTGATGAAAGAGGATCTTTTATTTCTCCAGCAAGGAGTTTTTGCCAAAATCTCAAGAATGGAAATTTTTCACATGCATGGGTAATCTTTTTCCGCCGCCAGTATACACTGACGCGTCGGCGAAGCTCATTCCAAAAATGAATCATCATCCTGCTCTCTCATTCCGAACCAGGTTATCAAAACGTCTATTCGACGACAATAGAAGTGGGCGGAGTCGAAGGCGGAGCCGTGGGCGGAGCGAAAGGCAGCGGAGAGAGCGTGGAGGAGGGCAACGTGACTTCGGTGAACTATCCAAACGGCTACCAGAACAACTTGAAACAGGTGATCAAAATCAGGACCAGAGATCGAAAGAGAGCGGCTGTGTTCGTCGTACGAATGGTCGAGATCGGCATCGAGAAGCAGGCAGAGTGCAGATACGACAGACTGGTGGTCAGGGATGTCCAACGGGAAGAAGACGAAGCCGTGATAAAAACAACGGAAGGCGTGGTGTTTTGCGGCCAATACCACCGAGCCGACAGCCTAGAGAAACACGGTTTCGGAGATGGGCTTCGCCAACAAACGGGAGGAGGAGGTGGGAGGGTTGACCTGGTTAAACTGAAGCAAGGTCTTCCAGTCACCACTAAGTTAGTATGGAGTTGTTGGCATGCCTCCATTCATGAATTCTTGTCGTCTTTTGTGCGAAGTCAACAAAGAAAACTATTTGAATCTCCAGATTTTCAGTTGTCATTTAGACTCTAGACTCAAGGAGAGCGCAAGAGTCGCACTGAAAGACAACTATGCCTAAAGTGAATGGGTTCAATTTGGCTACGTATAAATGACTCAAAAACAAAACAAAATGAGCGTTGAGACAGACTATCTGCAAGATGCCTGCTGGCTGCAGCCTGCGCAATTCGCAGCAATTCATTGTTGCGGTAATAAACTGAGAGAATAGAATGAACAGAATTTTGTAGAATAGAATGAACAGAATTTTGTAGAATAGAATTAACAGAATTTTGAGAATAGAATGAACAGAATTTTGTAGAATAGAAAATGGGCGCATGCACGTCCATTTTTCTTCCCGTTTTGAATTCACATTTCAAGCAAATCTTCATCCAGCCACATTGATTCAAAAAAGCCTTCGATTCATAAAAGCCTTCGCTTCCTTTAATCTGAAATTACATCTTTCCACTTTTATGAAGCAAACAATTTAATGACCCTCTGCACTTCACTTAAGAAGATCTTTTCTCCGAAGAATGGTTGTTCTACACTGAGGGAAGGGAGCTTGCGATACCTTCCTATTAAGATAGAGACACAGGCCGAACAGGCATAAAAGTAAAAGATCAAAATATTTAATCTTCATTCATTTCTAGAGGTACACGCACCGGCTGCATGGCTACCTATAATATTTTCTCGTTTCCCCAAGCAACACAGCCCATCACTACGGCAACCTACCGAGCAGATGTCGACAACAAAATCGAGAAGATAAGGCAACATTATTCCACGAGCAGATAAATAAAAAGTTATTTTGTTTCGTGCTCTTTGAAGGATATCGGAAAACCCTTTTCTCAATAAAGACATCCCCTAACTTCACCGGAGATATACCTATGACACTGCACGTCAGAAGTTTCCGAAAATGGGAGAAATTTCAAATGCCTGCTTTATACAGAATTGGGCGTGAAACCGCTCGGCTCTGCAATTGTGAAAAGTGAGCGGCCGTCGAGATTCGAATAGAGACAGAAGCATAAGCTCCAACTCACGTGTATAGCGGCGGTGGAATTAATGTACTCATACATGTAAAAAATTGCGGCCCTTCAGATTTCGGCCAAAACTCCATGCTGCAGAAATTAAAGATCCTCTTTTGTGTCCGAGGTCCAAATCTGTTTCCTCCAGAACGCTCTTTTGCAATCTGGCACGAAATTTCTATCGTCTGCATAAGAACAAAAAAGAAAAAAAGTTTCGGAGGCAACAGTTAAATGGGGAAAACACGTGTATGGGTACATTAATTCCGCCGCCACTATACCTTCTTTCACTGCATTTTCAAATGTCCATTGTTTCAAAGGTTCGACAAAGATGAGCGAGACGTCGAATTCGTGTCGCAGTCCAACTCGATCGAAATCACCTTCGAAACAGACCATTCCAAGACTTCAACCGGGTTCCTTCTCAGCTGGAAGATGGTCGATACATCCGGGTGCATCCTGTATAACCACCATCAGAAGACATCATCTGTGCCGGTCATACCAGGCAACGCTGAATCAGCGAACAGCAACGACAATTTGGTGGTGACAAAACAAGCCGGTCAAGTGACATCGCCAAATTACCCGTCTCACTATCTGGAGAACAGAGTCTGCACAACGACAATCGTTGCACCCTGTAAGTTCGAATGGCATATACAGGGTGTTCCATTTAAAAGAGGCCCCTGGTGTTTGATGTTTTTTTCTAATTTCTCCCTCTGTTTTCCGGGTATTTGGATGACTAGGCTCGCTAGTGGTTTTTGGTGGACGCAGCCACGGTGATGACTCTGGCGCAGCGAATTTTTGTGGTGGATAAGGAAATGGAAATTTTTAAATGGAACACGGGCTCTTTTTAAATGGAACACCCTGTACATACAGGGCTGGCGAATCCATTCATTATTCCATTTCTCGGAATGCGACTGGAAATGGCCTGGCAACACTGTCCTTCTGTGGGGGGTGAAATGGGTTCATTACCAACGGCGCAGAGAAGTTATAGTGTCAAGAGGAGTGGCAATCCTCCGGGGTTTGCAGATGATTGTCACTCCTTTCGACCCTTCTCTCCGCCGCAACTGATTAGAATCCCGAACTCTAATTACGAGTAGAGACGAAAACCGATAGATGTCACTGCACCGAATGAAAGAGCAAAAGGAGAGCCAGCGAGACACCGCAAGGGTAAGGTTGCCAAGCCAACCAAATAAAGATTTCAACTAAAAATGTCCGTGGTAGCTGGAGAATATTCCAATAGAAAAAAAAAACAAATATTACTCAAAAGGAGTGGAAGCAGATTGGACATCCCAATCGAGTTGCAAAGTCCTTGAAAAAACGTCGTGTCGAAGCGTGTTTTGTCTTCCCAATATTATTCAGAGCCAATACACGAGCGAACATTATCAGATCACCTATGATTCCTCTTAACCTATTACTGAGTTCCAAAATTCTGCACAGCTCATCAAATAGGCCTACCTTCAAAATTGTGTATAGTGGCGAGAAAATTACTCGTGCCATAAGAACATGCCGGTTTTTCGATCTTTCAACGAAAACTGGGAGAGTTGTGTTGGTTTCAGAATCAAGAATTCGGATTTTGTTGCACGGAAATGTGCGTCAAATCATTGCTGCAATGCCAGTTTTGATGGGATTGGGATTTTCCCGAAAATTCGAGGAGAAAAGCCACCATATGTGGCACAATTAATTTTCTCGCCGCTGTACCTATCCCTTTGGTGCAAGAGACAGACAAAGCCCTTGTCGTCGAGGAAAAAGGGTTTTGGAGAAGGAAGACAACAATTGAAATGACCACAAATGATAAATGTTGAAACAAAAAAACGATTAATTAAATTAACACAGCTCTTTTTGACTGGTGACACAAAATCAGTTGCTTGTTCAGCCGAATAATCTATGCAAACTCCGATAATTTGTGGTCTTATGCATCAAACCACTAACCCTAACTCAAACCCGAAGCTTGAAAAAAGTCAATTTCATGTTCAGATGCACCTTTCTCAACTATGGAAAAGGAATACTGTTGCGCATAGAAAGCAAATTTTCCAACAGATTTCTGGATATCAGCGGCGGAATTAATGCACTCATACATGGGAAAAATTGCGACCGTTCAAATTTTGGCAAAAACTTTCTGCTGCAGAAAAACCACCTGCATAAGAATAAAAAGAAAGAAAAAAAAAGTTTCGGAGGCAACAGTTAGATGGGAAAAACACATGTGTGGGTAGGTACATTAATTCCTCCGCCACTATACACATTCCTTTTCCATCGTTGAGAAAGGTGCATCTGAACATGGAATTGACTTTTTTCAAGCAACAATTGCAGCTAACTTTCACGTCAAATTTACACACAGCAAATCAGAGGATTTGGTTGCAATTCGATTCGTTCGACGTCGGCACGAGCGAAGACAACTCGATCAGCGACAAAAACAACAAAGATGGCGACAGTCGCGGCGACTGCAACAATGACTTCGTTGAAATTGTGCTCGGAGAAGAGAGAAAGCTGACGTTCTGCTCGAATCTCAACGACCAACTGAGCCGACTCTCGTTCCTCAGCTACGGAAACATCATGAGCATAAAGCTGGTGGCGGATGCCCCCAGGGGCGATCGAAGTGACGCCAGAAGCAGCAGCGGATTCAGGGCGAACTTCAAATCAGGTAAGTACACAGCAGAAACCAAAGGAGACACACTGTTCGTTGAGGATTATGGCAGATTTGAGCGGACATTTGCAAAATTTCTGTCTGCACATTTATTTTTCTGTCGAAGAGCATCACTGGTAGAAAACTCCGATGATTAGGTTGGCGTTGCAAACATCCTCAGACAGCAGCTGACTTATCAAATTTACTCATCCTTAACAACCATGCGTCATCCATACAACCGACAATTCATGAATTTCCACTGCACCCATCATTGATTGGAAAAATTGAAATCTGCACCAATCATTGAATTAGAAAAAATTGAAGTAATTTTTGTGAATCAAGACAACTTTAAATTGGTACCGAAGAGTGAAGCATTGTTTCCCCATCTCAATTCACACTTGCATCTTTTGCTTGTTCCTACTCATTTCGGATGCGCGGATTTGACTTGCGTAAGAAATGTGCGTCCTTGAACTGAATGAGTACAGATCATCTCGGTCAAATTTTTACGATTTTTGTTCCGAAGCTCTTTTAAGACATTTTTCCCTGGAATTCGAAACTGTTGCCCTTTTCGATCGGATGGCGAATCATGAATTGTGTGTGTGTCCATGGAGCAATGCTAACTCATCGTGGTTTCTTCTTATCTATTCTTAGTTTCCCAACTGAATGATCAGGTCAACGTTTTGTTATCAGACAGCAAGACACCGGGTGTCAACATGATAAGCAACATCAACTACCCCCACCCCACTCCAGAACGCACCACTTACAGCCAGCGATTGGTTGCACCGCAGGGTTACGTCATTCGAGTCCAACTGGACAATGCCTACCTGAGCACCAACGAGGATGAAGCCGAAGAGAATAGCTGTGGGGAGATTGGCATGATCAGGTTGGACATCATCGACCCATACTCGATGGAGACCAGAAGCAAATCCTCATCAAACGAGTGGAAGTTGTGCATGGGCAAAACGAGGAGAGAGGGACCGGGGAGGAGTCGCATTAAAAGGGGCGGAGTCAGAAGAAAAAGGGCGTTGAAGAAGATCAACCTGACGCTGCTGTCTCATCTGAACGTGCTGATTGTGAAGGAACGCCACCAGGCAGTGGAGAAGCGCAAGGGAGTGTCGAGGGGAGGAGCCGAAATCGAAGAAGAGGCGGAGAAAGGGGCGGAGCTAAACGTGAAGCATGCAGGAGAAGGGTCAGGCGTCTGGGAAGGACAGATGTCGATCATGAAGGGTGAGTTTTGCTATTCACAGAATTCCACGACCCCATAGCTTAAAAGTCCAGTCACACAAGAAATAACAGATGGATACATGATACATTGGCTTGCAATTAGACACAGCGTGACCTTATGAGGCTTGACCTGGAAGGTTGAAACCAATTTAACAAGTTGGGCAGGTTGGTTTTCGATTGAAGGAAACTCGTGACAAGTTTGTTGAGAAACGGCTGGAGCTCGTAAGCTCCTAATGTAATTTTGGCTGGCTATGTTGGTTTGGATGGGTTGTTTGGATTCGTTAGGTTGGTTAGGTTAGGATAGGTTAAGGGTAAGGTTAGGTATAAAGTTAGGTTGGTTAGGTGAGGTTGAGTGAGGTCATGTTGGGTAAGTTGAGTTTTACATGCGTTTCGGCAAATTAGGAGCTTACGAGCTCCAGCCGCTAGTGTCGATGTCGTTTTTTCGAACATGTGTCAAAATAAATGGAACTTTTTCTTTTCACTCATAGCCACACTCTTTTCACACTGCAAGATGACAAAGCCAACATCCGGAATGAGATTGCCAATTTGAGTCGAAGTGCGAAACTCCCAACCAACATTTGGAACAGCTGTGAACAAAAAAGCCATCTTGAGCAATGCTTTCAAACACGCAGAAATGTGGTTCAAAGCATGGAAACGAGATCCAATGTATTATGCTGGAGAAATACAGCTCTCAGAAAGAGGCCAATTGTGCCTTTGGGGCTAATGTTGCCTTTCAAAGCTGCAAGGCCTCGTTTTCAAACAGAACCTCTAACCGTCATCACTCATCACCATCCTGCCCTGCTTTGTGTCTTGTCTATTCCTGACACAGATGTCTACTACCGGAGCAAACTCCTCCGATTTCCGACCAACTATGGCGTCGATTCGTGTGATCCAAATCCCTGTTCAGAAGGAACAGCACAGTGTGTTGAGAAAGTAGAAGAAGAAGAGAGCAACCAGCATGTTGAGGGCTTGATGCACCAACCGACCAGAAGCACCACCACCACCAGGAGCACTGGCAGTGGAAAAGGAAAGAGGAAACAGGGACCGAGAGACGTTGACAAACCATCAACGTGGAACAACGAACGATTGAAATACACCTGCCTCTGCCAGGGATACAGTGCAGGTTTGACACTTGTCTAACTATAGTCTGAATTGAGACATTGGTGTCGCACTCCATTGTAACGTTTAATTAGTCTCTGTGGGCGTGAACAATAACTTCTCCCTCGAATACCGTTTCGGGTGAGCTCTTCAGCCAGGGTCCATCTCCCAAGCGTTGCGGTTCAACTGAAAGTTTCCATACTTTTCGGAGCAGGTTTCGACGCCACGCAATCCTTGATCCTTCATCAATGTTCTGGTGAACTTCACTCAACTATGGACCAGACTCGGATGTCGTACCCCCTCGATCCAAGGAAAACAAACAAGGAAAACATGACCGCGAAGAAGAGATGTCTGCAATCATTCCCGAAATGGCGCCATTGTGACAATAATTCTGTGGCCACCTGAAAGTATTTTGTCACCGATCATATGACCTTTCAAATGTTGACAAGAGATTGCACTTCAACGACTTCGCACATAATCTCTGACTGGCGAAACTTAACTAGCTTGTTCCCAAATGCCCCAAATCCCATAAACAAAACCGTAGTGATAGCATATCATCGTTTGCAGTTGATCATCGTTTGCCCATCCAGATATGGTTCACAATACGTATTGCTACCCTGTTAGGATTGTAGAAATAATAGTTTAGACAGACATTTCATGAACACAAATTACAATGTTTTCAGGAATTCTCCTATTTCTACATCTCTATTCCATACCCAGGGATCTTTTGCAGTCTGAACATCTGCGATATGAGTCCATGCGTCTTCGGCGAGTGCCAGCTGAATGAGACCACCGGCTACACATGCACCTGTCGAGATGGTTTCGCTGGGATCAACTGCGAGAGGTCACGACTGCCCTGCGACAGCAATCCTTGCGAAGGCAAAGGAGAGTGCCACAACAAGGAAAACAACAAGTACGAATGCCGATGTAGCAATTGGTTCAAAGGATCGAAGTGTGAACAGAAGTGGATCAGGATGCCCTACAAGCCACTCAGCGAGAGGATGCTACAAGAACCGTTCTGGCTTGGACTGATCACTGTCACTGTGGTGTTGGCCTTTATCGGACTCGTCTGGTGCCTCAAGCGGCACTTTCCCGAAAAATTGGAAAAGCTGCTTTCCGAGGATGGAGACAAAGCCAGGCGTAAGTATTCCTTGAACTGAGGTCAGCAAATGCTTGCTGTTCCTTCCTCATCCAAGCAAGCAAAGGGGTATTGTTCTGACCTTGTCAATGAATTGCGTTCCTCCAACCCCTTGTCACATGATTTCAGCTGCCACCGTGGTGTACGCACATGACTGTTCACCGCTCTTGCACCCCCCATGCTTAAATTGTGCTTTATATTGACACATTCACCATTCAACAGACACCCATTTGAGAATACCTTACCAAAACAAGAAATAATCAGAATAGCATTTGAAAAAAGCACATCTTCCATTTTCAACAATTCTTAACCAGCAAACAGCTCATTGGTATCAAACTTTTGACTTTTCTGTTTGGGATTCGTATTTCGTGTAAAACTCGACATGACACTTGGAAATATAAGTTTCACCGCACAAACTAATGTGTTTGCCAAGTACCGTCAGTTATCGCACGAGGCAATCAGGCTTGAATTGGTTGTTTTGTGGATTGGCATTTGCTGTCCCAGAATATTGTGTGATGTCCGTCGGACATTTTATGCAGTCGTCAAAAACATGTTGCGATAAAATGGTGAGGAAAGTCTAATGGCATAGGCCTGATTTTACCCACAACAGGTGGACAGATAAAGAAGGAGCACCTGGACGGCACTAAGACCAATCAGATCACAGTAGAGAAAACTAGAGAAAATTCGAGTTGTGGATCAGCTCACCCAAAGCAGATCACCAGCAAGGGAACCAACACCAAAAGGACTGGGCCCTCCCGTCCAATTTTTACACTGACCTCAAGTGCCCTCCCCGTGTCAAGCAAGCTGCGCTAACACTTCTGAACGAGCATTCATCCAAGGAACTGGGAACACCAGTCAACTGCTTTTCCAGCTTATGCCTCTGCTAACTTCCCTTTTCAATCACTGCACATCAGCACCACTGCGATGCACCTTGCTTGCCCCTGCCACCACTGTATAAATGTTCACAATCATTGCTGTACCTGTTCCGTATCGGCACCAAAACTGTCTCTGCTCTCTTCTTCACGCTGATGTCGTCGATGTCAATGTCAATCTGTCAGCTTTCTTCCTGCCTTGGTCCTCTTCTTTCGCTTCTGATCTCTGATTGGTCGATGCATTTTGATGTCACTCAACCCGCTTTTATGTTAATGTCCGAAAGAGCCAAGTCATACATGGCCGAAAAATAAATCAAAGTGGAGAGGAAAAGGTATAGTTCTCGGAGCTTTTGTGTTTGTTGCACAGGGTCGTCAAGTATTTAATAGCTTTCTGTAACTGTAAAATACAAACTGCTCGTTTCCATTGCATGAACGTGCCGTAGCCATAGATCGTGTCGAAGTTCCGTGTAGTCAAATTTTTATGCTAAGTTATCTCAATTTTTATAGATGACAGCGAGTGTAGGCCATCCAGTAGAAAGAAGGTATGCTTGCTCTGTCAGGTGCTGTAGAATTCTGCAGATGTGGAATGGCATGTTTGTTTTGAATTCCCTTGCTCAGTGATGTCTAAATTGTTCTGTTCAAGACCGCTTGAAAGCGTGATTCTTCCTGTGGTCACACAACCATGTTGGTAGTAACAAAGCCAAAGTAGGTCGTGAGTTTGTCATGAGCATCCTCTTTCCCAAACTGTCATTAATTACCTGGGATTGATTGATCGGTGCATGGCAGATGTGATGTGTTCCAGTGAGGGTCAAGACTAGGAGCGAACTAATCGAAAAAAAGAGTGCCAGAAGAATATCCTGTCGGCTGGTGTTGTCAGTGATTTCCAAGTCTGCATGAGTAGAACAGAAGCTTGCATGCTATGCAGGTAACCGTTTGACCTCAACATCACAACAATCGTTTAGGGATACTTTCACTGATCAGCAGATAAGAGGAGGGCCTGTTTATTTGGCAAATTGTGCCGCACTTTGCTCAACCCCGTGCAGACTTCTAGACTCTAGTGGAGATCTTGAGTAAATAATTGTGTCAAACAGGGGTTTTCTCCTGAGACACCACCAACCCTTCGAAAAATTCTGAACCTCACACTGTACAAAAAACAAATCATAATGCAAAGCAATTTGAAGCAGAGCTTCATAAAGTTGCAACAAGCACACCAAAAAACGACAAAAACTATTGGGCTTAATAGCCATCTTACCATGAGCAAACCCACTGAATTGGTGCTTTAGTGAAAGGAAGAGCCAGTGTAGATTTGTGCTGGTTCCGTTTCCGTCAACAAATCCCTTCTTTTCTTCTTCAAGATTTTCCGCATTCGATGTCGTCGTTGCCATCCCTGCGAGAGCCACTCAGTCCAATCCTGGCCACGAGTCCTCTCTACCACAACGACAATCCACACCGTCACCAGCTACGTCACTCGTCAACCGGTAGTAGCAGCGTCTTCCACTACTACACCAGCAGTGGAGCTGCCAAAGCGATCCTCGGTCGACTTGGTCTCAGCAAGAAGTCGTCCAGTGCCAAGCTGCATCACCAGATGAGCTCACCGTCCATGGCTCAGGCAGGTGGCGGTGGCACCACCAACAAGCACGGTTACGGAGGAATGCTTGTCAACAACTCTGGCAGTTACAACGTGAATAGCACCAACGTTGGTGGGAGTGGCACACCGAATGCAGCCAGCAGTGCTGGATATCAGGAACAACGTGCCTTCAGTTACGACGACCTACTGAGGAACAACAAGCGTAAGTTCAGTGAAAGGATTGGGGAAACTGTGAAAGTGCTGTTGCGGGAATAATGAAATATTTTCACAAATTAAGCTCCGCCTGGTATTTCTCAGGGATTGTCCCCTTGGAGATGGCTTTTCTATGCCCGTATTGGCGCAAGATTTGAGAAAAGTGCATATGTGAAATCGAGTTATTGTCGATTGATTGATAAACCTGGTTGAACCCAACCTCTGAAATTTGAACGCCGATTTCTGAACCCTGTCAACAGAAAGGTGGATGCCAATTCACTCACATTTGCAGACAACTCCGGTAGTTGTGAAATTATGTTCGTTGCTAAAAAATAATTTTTGTTTTTTTTTCTGGGAAGAAAAAACATGTTCAGCGCCAGACAAACATGAACCCTCGTGACACAAGTTGCATCCAAATTCATGTGAAAACCAGTGAGTGACTAAAATATCTGGCAGTCGCATGTGTCATTTTTCGAAAGTTGTTACTTGCATTTGTGGACTTAATTGAGAGCCGATCCCACATTTATTTTGGAAGAATCCTTCGCATTGAAGCAAGTTCTACGGTGTTTCCCTCCACCACAATTTTCTTTGGGTGATGTTTCTCTTAGCAGGGGAGCATCACCAAACTCCTTTTGTCATGTCCTGAGCAGTGATAAAAACCACGGGATAATTGGCAAGAATTTTTCAACGATAAATTTTAATTGAAATAATATCTTTCCAAACAATAATCGTGTCGTTTGATATTGTGTTTCACCAGACATATGCGTATATCGCCAAATTGGCTATTTGGTTGCAACGAAGATGAGGGAAAATGGTGCATGCAGTCGCAACGCAGCACCGGACAGTTAACCAACTGGAATTACTCCCTGCACAACGTCAGAAAGAAGTTCTTGGTTAAAATACCTTTTCATCACGGTTTATTATTCCTTGTCACTTTTACTATCGATCCCAGGTCACCAGTCCTTCAGTAAGAAACGGATGCATTCTGCCATCATCCCGTCAAGCAAGCTGCCCAGCAAGAAGGAAATCCTGGCCCAGCTGGTCAAACAAACCGGAACGAAGACCCGCAAGTCATTGGACGAGTACATTCAGATGACAGAGAAGAAGCTTCAGATGAGACAGCTTCAGCAGCAACAACAACAGCAACAACACATGTTCAGGTCGTACGAGGAGCTGAGCCGTGGACCAACGCCGGAGGACTTCAACAAGCTGAAAGAGGACGAGACTGTGTTCGGTGCGGATGAGCCGTTCTCGGCTCCGTCCTCAGCACCCATCGCTCTACCCCTCCCCATTCCTCCGCCATCTGGTACACCCTTATCCTGTTGCAGCAGTCCAGTGCAGGTGAAGTCGGCTGATCCAAGGATCGACAAGAGGGTGGCATTTGCTCAACTGCTTCAGCAAGCAACCGAAGAGATGAAGAGGAAGGCTGATCGGAAGGGCTCTCTCAGCGACAATGAGGACCTGTCCTGCGCAGGAGGACAACCGATCCATTCGCCAATGTCTTCGGTGGGCAGCTTCAGGCGGATAGGATCCCTCCATCGCTGGATAAACAGACGCTGCTCATCGGCATACAACTCATCAACCAACGTACACAGCTATGCAGGCAGTGGAAGTGGTAGCGAAGATCAGGGCGACGACAAAGGATCGCAGGACTTTTGCTTGTCCGGTGTCACCACACCCTCAGGCAAGGCAAACTCTGCTGCCGGAAGTCCCCAACCCACGACCAAACG
>JASGXE010005721.1:0-22373 GCA_030068105.1 Sinentomon sp. SZTP_YWyxl | reverse complement strand
GCCTTCCTTCTTCTTTTCAGGTGGTCGTCCTGGCCATGGGTCAGACGATGATGGCAGCAGCGTTGACACCGGAGATCACGCAAACAGCTTACTACAAACCAGGAGAACAACATTAGCAAACATCGTGCCACTACTTATTCTCGGGATTTTTATAACCTGCTGCCTATGAAGAAGGATCGATGAGAGAGAGAATCCTATCGCCTGCAGTATCTTCCGAACTAAGTCGTTTTCTTGAATTTTGGAAATCAGGGATTTGTTTGTACTTCTTGTGAATTCGTTAACCGAGGTCGAACGAGTCTGAGACAACATGGCAATTGGCATGTTTATGTTCATGGCCTGTTTGAAAATGAACAAAGAGACATCACAAACAAGCCGTGGCGTTGCAAGATAAGTGGTCTTCTGTGCAGCTGAATTATGCAAGTACAAGTTTAATGATACACGTAGATAGATAGAAAACAAATTTATTGTCGTTGTTGCCAATTCGAAAGAGCAATCGTTCAGTGCCAGGAACTTCATGTGGCATCTCTACCAGATTTTATTGAATTAAATTAAATTAACAATCAATCAATCAATCAATAATTATTAAGATTATGATAATGTACTCCGTGCCATTTGCCATTGATATGCATTGGTTTATTGTGCCAGTGAGTGTTACTCTTTACACGGAAGACATGAGAAGAGACCTTTTTTCTGCAAATAGAACTTTCTATGTCTTACCTGTTTAAGTCAGCAAGAACAACTCCAACCTACTTGACAACTTTTGTGCAAACTGCACTATCTTTCTTTATCCTTTGAATCATCCAGTCTCTTTTCTCTGCCAACCCATTCAGATTTCTGACTTTCGTCAACCAATTCTGGTTTGCATCAAGCTTCAAGGAGAAGATGCAACTTTTGCTTTTGTGCAAATCAACCAACCCAACCTAACCTAACCCAACCCATCTTGCTTAGGATTGAGCAATCATCAGTGGACGCGAAAAGACATGGATGATAAGGAGATGGTTCGATGGATCATCAGAGTGATTGAGTGAGTGACACTGCCAAAAAACGACTTGACTGACTCTTTGATGGTGGATAAACGAAAGATGTAAAAATGGAGCAATTGCTGCAAAAATGGGCAGAATATGAGATTGTATCGACCGACACGGAGGGGACATGAATCTCCCGACCATCTTGCTGCTGTAAAGAATCCTGTGCAACCTCAGTCATTGAAAGAGCTTCCACAATCAATCTTCAACTAAAATGAATGAATGAATGGAATGTTTGGTTTGGTTGGACATGATTCGTTCATCATATTTTCAAAACATAACCCCTTTTTTCCATTTTATGTTTCTCTGTCTCTCTACTCCTTGAATTTTATTCATTTCGTCTCTTCGTTTTCAACTATCGGTGCAATTCATGGGAGGGGTTGCAGGTGCACCCCGAAGTATTGGAATTCTTAAGGGGTTGGGCCCTGTTGCCAACTCCAAAAAGGGCCTCTGCCTCGGTCCAAAATTTACCCCCTCTGAGGCTCACGGGATGCAAGGGAACAAATTCAGCTCCAGCCTTCAGAAAAAACAAAAAAAAAAAAAAAAATCTGTGGTGGAAAAGAAAAAGCGAGTGCCGAACACCTCAAAGGGAGCCAACCGCACACAAGGAACCTGCCTCGGGTCCGAATTATTTGGTCTGGTGCCAACCTCCTGCGTGGCAAGGGAATCTATCCAGCTCCAACTTTCAACACCTCATTTCTAAAAAAACACAGATGACTGCAGGGGAAAAATATTGAGTGCCAAGCACGTGTAATGGAAGTCAGCTGTTGGCTTCTTTGGCGCCCGCAAATGTCAACGAAACATCAATTTTTTGATGCAAAAATGAGCACTCGAATTTGAAAATCTCTTCTGCTTCTGAGGGACTCCCGTCTTTCAGACACCCTGCCATGGACTCTGCCCCTTGGACCCTGCTAGAGCTCCATCCCAGACTCTGTTCTTCGGCTGATGGGCTCACTTGTGGATTTTGTTTTGCAGCCTGCTTTCGTGAATTCTGAATTTTGAGAAGGAAAAACAAAACCCATGCTGTTTCCAGGAAATTCCGAGCTTTCGTGCAGGCCTCTTGTGAATGGTGTGCTCACTTGGGGCCTTAAAATATCAAAGAAACATCAATTTTTGAGGCCAAAATGAACTCACGAATTCCAAAATTTCTTCAGCTTCTGGGAGACTCCTTTCCCCAACCCCCCTGCCAGGGGCTCTACTCCTTGGAATCCTGCTTGGGCTCTGCCCCAGATATGCCTCCGGCGTGCTTTAGGCCCGCCGGGTCCCCTTCGAATCTCCTGGCCCCTTCACAGCCGAGAAATGGGCCCCCTAATGTCAGTAATATAATATGGAGGGATTTGTGCCGATAGTTTCAACAAACATCAAATGCAATAATAAACAAGATTTACATACTCTTCACAAAACGAATGACGAACAAAGATAAATTGACATTGCAAATAGATATTAATGTTGTGTTATTTTTGTAAAAGAAACAATAGTTGTTAAAAGAACGAGAAAAAGTATTAGATTAGATTAGGTACAATCTATTAAATTCGTTATTTGATCGCTTCTGCAGATGTATTTTAAGATTATTGATTTGAACAATCAATCCGTCGGAAATGAACAGAAAATGAAACGTATAGTTTTTCTTCTTTCTGTTCTCATATACCTACCGAAATGACCCTTTGTGATATTGGATTAATGCACGTGTGGTCCATCATCGACCCTTTTGCCACAACTAGAAAAAGCCCATTGGCCTGCCGTCCGCTCACCTCTTGGTCCAAAAACAAAGCCATGAAGCCCAGCACTCTTAAAGCATGAAGTCGTCGGCTGGTTGAAGTTGAGCAGCCCTGCACTGAGGAATGAAAAGTGATTGGCTGACAGGTGAAATTTCTCCCTGTTCTCTATCCTTCCCTTCAGGATGGACGCTCTTCAGCATATGGGAGTTTTGTCACCTCTTGTTATGTTCTACATCTGCATCGTATGCAGTGCAGGCCCATGTAGTTTCAGGCAGCATGACTGATGACATATCCCTTTGCATGGTCTCCGGTGCGATTGATGGTACATGAAGACATGGACGGTGTGGATTCCAAAATTTACCATCTGGGAACTGAAAGCTTTGTTTTTGGCCACAATTTTGAAGCCAAGCCTTTGAATGCTGGCTGACTGGGTTGAAAAATAATTTTTGTCGAAAAAGGAGGGCAGTGAAGCATCTTGTCCCTCTTCTGGCAATTTATTTTGATAAAAAATGGACAACATTTCCAGCCACGTTGTCTTGCATTATTATTTTTATTTACCCAAAGTCAAAGTCAAGCCAGAATCGCAGTTGGTGGGTGCAAGGCATCACTCCAACGAGAGGCACGCCGCTAAAAGCATCTGGGAGGAAACTTCCGCCGGAAGTGTGGTCATTCGCTCTCTGGAGTGCAGGGCCTCAGTTCGGCCGCTGACGCTTCAGGTGCCGGCGCTCTTACGGAACGCCGCACATTTAAATAACGTGATTGCAGGTGGCGAGATAAGGAGAGTCCAAGTGTTCACCGCTTGCCATGCAAACAGACTCCATCTGGCATGCCTCTCGTTGGAGTGATGCCTTGGTGGGAGGCTCAAAGCTTCCAATTCCAATGAAGTGACAGATCTGAGCAGATTGGACAAAAGGGTCGATGGGAATTCCGTAGCTGAAATGCATCGGCCAAAACAATAGCTGAATCTGCCTGGTCTTTCTGCCACATGCTGAAAATGTTTGTGATTGGAATAGCCTCGACAGACCACAATGATTTTAGCTTCCGACATTGCCAAACTATCATCAGTTCTAAGCTATCTTCTGTTAGCGGTCTTGAGATGAATTGTTTTGATTTTGCATGATCTTTTGTTTTGTGATGCGTGGTTTTATCTCTCAAGAAGCTAAAACATCCCTTCTATCAAAAGGTTCAGAGTTGTGCGCAAACTATCATTATGGAAACTTTCCAACTCCTAAACGTGTTTTGATAGTTACGAAGATGAGTTGATTGTGGTGTGATACAACGAAACTATTGTACTTGAGAACAAACTTTCATGAACATTTAGTAGTTAGTTGTTTATTAGAATGGAATTGAATGAGGTGAAAACGTAAATTTTGTCCATTTGTTGGCAGCTCTTGTAAAAACGTTGAACAAATGTTCGATATTCCTAAATTTGTTTTTAAACCAATTTGTGAACCTAGTTAGTTTGTTTTTGAATGCATCTCAGATGATAATGATGATGACATGCCAACTTGTGCTGCTGGTAGCAGTTTGTAATCAATTTTCATTTGGATTAATTTGTGATTGATTTACCAATGACACTTTGTTAATGCTGTTGTTGTGGGGTAAATTGGATTTTAATGAGGGGAGGGGGTGAAGGGATACCGGCTGACAGTACAATCGACCATTTCATTATGACCCAATTGGTGAAAATCAATACCAATCTCAATTATTTCCATTTTTCAACTGAAGTCTCTCAATCGGTTGCAACTTGCACCAATACGAATTCCAGTATTGGCGTGTTTCCAGTATTGGCGTAGTTGCACAGGACTCAGGAGCATACTTCAACCAATATTGAATGAGAATAAATTGCATGTGGATTGCTTCATGTGGATATTTCTTGAAGCGCTGCTAAAGCTTTTGCAGGGAGGGTTTTTGTGACTCAAGCGAGAGTTTTGGCATCATATTCTCCTCTGTTGGCCCTGCACAATATCATGAGTGGATAGTGATTGAGGGTGCAGTACCACCTACTACAGTGTGTGCCACCACATAGCTCGGATGCTTTTTTTGGATCACCCTGTAACTTGGATGCTTTTTTGGATCACCCTGTACCTCTAGTGTTGTTTTGACTTTTTGAGTCTCAAGTGAGTGAGTGTCCAGTGCCCGAATATTGCATGTGGTTTCGTTGAAGAGAACATGATTGATCTTTGGGATGACTGATCGAAAATTGTCATCCATCCTTAGGAATACTGCCACGATGAGTGATCATTTAGCATTTTATTTTTGACCTTACGAATCCTAAAAAACACTTAAAAACACTAAATAACTTTAAGGTCGAGGTGGTTTTAAGCAAATGACACCCCGTTCATCTTCATTTTATCTTTATCTTTCTCTCTATCTATGTCTCAATCTTAATAAATAGGTAGACAGACATGTTCTGAAAAGAATGAGTTGTATGCTTGTGAAGTTGTTTTTTTTTTGTTTTGCTTTTTTCAATTGTTGAAAAACACTGTGATACTAAAGTCTATGTAATAAAAAATGACAATTGAATGGAATTGATTTGAATGCTGAACCAAGCGGATACCAGGAGGAACTAGTTGCATTGGAAAGAGGGAGAAAGTTTTAAAAAGAAAAGATAAGTTTTGTGTCCTATTTCAAATTGCTACAATTTATCTAATAAGAATTGTTATGATGGCATTTGTTTGTTTAAAACTTGACACTTATCCTCAATTCTTGTGAGTGATTGTCAATGAGTTTGTCCGCCGTGATTGTTACACGACAAGTTTGGTTTTGATTGGCCACTTTGTCTGTCATATCGACTGCAAAATGGCAGAAGGGCGTAACCCACATTTTGCAAATTGTTCAGTAGAGCTTTTTTTCCCCTTGCATCCTCATTTTGGCATGGATTTGATTGTAACAATTTCCAAATGAAAAAGCATATTTTTTCTTATAATCCCCACCTCTGATGCTGCCATTTTTGTCTTTTTTGTCTGTGGAAAATGCAACTTCGGCCCTTTTGACATTGAGAATTTTCCTAATTTGCGATGGCAAAAGGTCCCAAGTGTGTAGGTTATGCCCATGTGCCATTCACTTGTTTATTAATATGTGTTTATGGTGGGTGCCTGGCAAAAGGGCATAACCGGAACTTGTGCCCTATTGCCATTCACTTTCATTTTTTCCTGTCTCAATCCCATTGAATTCCTCGAAAGTTTTGCAAGTTTTGCCAACTATACAAAATCTGGGCATCCCTCACCACATCAATAACTGTTCAAAATAATAAAAACGTGAATAACAATCGTCATAAAGACAAACTGAAACTGTTGACTGTACCTTCGCTGTTCATGGCAAAACTGAATAGGCTGAAGTCACAATTGGTCGTCAAAGTCTGGTATTTGTGGTGGGTCTTCTACTCTTCCTCGGAGTCATCTGTTTCCTCCAAAACATCTGGTTGCATCGCCGAATGGGGAAGGGACATATATGCTTCATGAAACTCACTGGGAATGACTTGGTCCTGACACAACTTTTTCAGATCGCGGTATTTTGCCTCTGCAATCGGTAGTCGTTTGGTGTAAACTGGACGCAGATCTGGCAGCTGACGATAGCGAACTGGAATGTGCACTTTTTCCGGTTCTCCTTGGAAGGTTGATGCAACCCAGAATGTTGCTTTCCCCTTTTGGAATACGGCATGCCTGACGTTCTTCCAAGGAACCTTCTCTTTGTTGGTGGAAACAGCAGAGTTTGGGATTAAAGTGGACTGAAGCTGTTTCAGGTCAAGAAAATCATCATGTGACATTGCAATAGCCTCATACGGGAACGGCGACTGACGGCTGTGACGTATTGTAGTCAACCATTCTGCTGGGGCCCAAACTTCCTTCTTCTTGACATAATTTTCGATTGTGGCATGTACGGAATCTGCTGTCATCATTGTATGACCGGGTATCAGAAACTTGATTTCAAGGACATGGATGTTGGGAAGTGTTGCAGCTGCATAGAATAACATCGACAGAATCTGGCGGTTCTGATTTTGCCCTGCACATGAATCGCAATGCAAAACAATGTGCGAAGCGATGTTTTGCTGGTCCAGACCCTGCAAATATTTGAATATGCAAGAGCCAATATCGTTGGCTCCTCGTTTTCCTTCTGTCTCATTCCAGACAAAACACCGACTCACTCGTGTGACATCTTCGTACACCGTAAGGTTGTAAACAGCCAATTTCCTTGAGTAGTATAGCAGCATGCTGTTGCTGTGGGGTGTGGTCAACACTTTCTGTAAATCAAACGATGCCGACAGAAATGTTGGGTCTTCTTTTCGCCTAGCTTTGTCAAGTTTGTAGTCATTGTTGGCAGCATCAACTTCAGCTTTGTGCTGTTCATGCTTTTGAATCAAGTCTGCACTTTGAGACGCAGGTGGGGTATTTGTAAACTGGACGCACACTTGGCACTTGTCTTTCTTTGGGACGTGGAATGCTAAATTGTACTTGCGGAAAATGGCACGGAAAACTGGCAACTTCACAGCTGTTCCGGGATTCATTTTTGCTTTGTATAGTCTGTGCAGTTTCGCAACACTTTCCAGCTCTTTGCTCAAGTACTTCTTCTGAGATGTCTGCCTCGCATAGTGTGAAGGAACTGCTGGCAAGGACAAAATGAATTTGTGCACCTCTTCTATAACTTTTGCACATGTTTTGTTCTTGGGTTCATGGTGGCCACGCTTGTCCTCTTTTGCCAGGCCATGCGAACTTGCATGACTCAGGGTATATCGAAGGAATTTCTCACCAATGCCCAAGGTGGCACACAGAAAACTGCGACACACTGGTTGCCTTTTGGTAATGCCAACTCCAATTTCCTTAGGAAGCCTGTACTGAAACGTTTTTTGACGCATAGCCTGTGCTGCTTTGGAGGATCGGCGACCAATGGGAACCTGGGTAACTGATGAGACCAAATAGTCCCTCTTCCGAGCCCAATCGAGGGACCAAAATGAATCGAAACAGTTCTGCCTCTCCGGCTCAGTCCACACCTCCTGGCACTTGTTCTGGCACTTTTGCTTACATGGAATGGGTTTCATGGCACGAGGTTGGACAATTTGGCCTTTCCGATTCTGATGTTCTTGCCCTGTCAACCTTTTCTCCTTGTTTTTCTTCCGGCTGAAACTTGGGGCATCCTTCAGGGTTGGAGTGGTCTCCACCTGGACGGTGGTTTTTGCTGCTGGTACTTCATTTTCCTGAAGAATGTCAGCAACATTTACATCCTTCCTGGAGCAGGTGGGTTTGCTGTAATCTATCCGTAAACAACTGATAAGGGCAGCGCCACTTCTACTAGGTGGGCGAGAAGTAGATGTATGATGAGGAGCAGGAACAAGGCCTTCAACTCGTTTCGAAGTGCTGAGAGGTTTAGGTGCTCGAAACGAAGCTAAAGGCAAGTCTTCATCCGAATCTGAAACATCTGAAAAAAGTAAAGAAAGAATCTGAAACATCTGAAAAAGTAAAGACAGAATCTGAAACATCTGAAAAGTAAAGAAAGGTTAACTAAATAAGAAAGACAATATTGAGAAGGCTGCTATGGAGGATGTGACTAAAACGCTGAACCTGCTTGTCCTGCTGGCAACCTAGTTGTCCTGCTGGTAATGGTTTGGTGGGTTAGATTAGGGTTAGGTTATGCCAACCTAAACTAACCTGATCTGACTCTAATCTATCTCTGCAAGACCTTAACCCTTATTGAGAACTTTGGAACAAGCAGCTTTTCAAAGGGAGAAAACATGGTGAATTGGAACAATAAAAAATTATGCTTTCTTTCAGGAGTGACTTTCTTAATGCTGCCCATTTCAGTTGCCTTCACTCACCCTCCTTCCCCCTCTCTCTCTTTTCAGTTTCTTATAAATGTACTTACCAGTTGCCATTAGTTAGTTTGTTGGTTTAATTCAGTAGTTTACAGCCCATGTTTATTGACTATCCAGGGCCTCTTTCAATAAAAGCTTACTGACAAAGTTGTTGCGGTCATAATTTTAAGATTGCCACACTTCATGGCATTAATGAGACAGTACCTGGTGTCGAGAGTTACCTCCATTCAATCAGAGAGGGAAAACGTTTCTGCATTGTTTTCACAATTTTGAAAACATCCGACCAAAATAAATAGGTAAGTTAGGGCCATATGAGTTTACTGACTTGCTAACCTAGTGCCAAATTATTGTGTGCAAAGACTGGCAAAAAGAAACCTGCAACGTATCAACCATTTACCTCGGAGTTCTTTGTCTGATTACTATAAGTTATAACACACCAGGGAGAAGCCGCTCCATAGCTGAAGCAACTGTTATTGACTCACCCTTTGTTGGCACATAATCTGGGTCATCAACAGCTTCTTCATCTGTAAGCACATCAATATCATTATCTTCCTGGCAATCGTAGTCATCAAGGTCACATTCCGTTCTCAATTTTTGAGCACTCGAACGGGAAGAGCTACAATAGTCTTGGTGATCCATCTTCTCCAGCGAACAACAACTGATTCTCACCCAGAACAATAACAGTTGTGTTGTTCAATTGTGCACAGTAACAACAGTTGAGCTTAATAATAAATTCTACACAAACAAGAGAGTAGTAATAAAATCAGCGGTTTTCATAAAACCAAGAATACTGACGGTTTGTGTTACCACTCCGATAGTGAGTGGCTGCTTGCCATTCCAGCAATCCTTCTCAGTATGCAGTGGTTTTCATTATTAAATTTGTGGATCATCTTCAATGTAAATATGGCATCAAAAGCGGTCAAGAGACAGTGTTTTCCTGAAACATGAATGCGGCCTCAAGTAACTTTCACTGGCCTGAACAGCAGGAAACAATCTGTTTTATCAGAATCCACGAGCTTAGCAAGGCTTTTTTCGAGGACCCTTTCTGCTGAAACAGGCAAAAGGGCCTAACCACCACACTTAGGCCCTTATTCTTGAAAGCAAACAGCAAATCAGGGCCAGGCAAAAGGGCCCAAGTGGACGCTTGGGCCCTTTTGCCAATAAGAACGGCGAAATACTATGTGCATTTGCGCCCTTTTGCCAGTTTGCTCAGAGAGAGACCACACTTATGCCCTTTTGTTTTTTTGGTCTCAATGCTAAACAATAAGGCCTATGCTTAGGCCCTTTTGCCACGACATGGAAGACCCCAAGAAGTATGAAAACCAACACTTATGTAATTTTTCAAAAAAATGTTGCTTATGCCCTTCTGCCATTTTGCAGTCGATATGTACGAATAGGCCCTCTAATTCTGATTTCGATCTGTGCTTGCCTTTGCCTTCAACCTGGGATGTATCTTATCATCACAGGAAGGAACTCAACATGAAGAAGGGTTCTCCTCTACAAATTTCATTTGCAACAACAAGACTATGTTGAGTGAAATCAAGTCAAGTCAGTCAAGCGCGCAAAAGCCACCTGGACATTGGGGGGACGTGGGACCGTCGAGTAGCAGAGGTGACTTGTTCGTGTCCGACGATGCGTTGCGCTTAGCGCAACGCCGGGGGAGGGGTTCGGGGAGGGGGTGTCCCCCTCCCAGAAGGGGTTGAAATTTTGAAAAAAATGGAACCTCAAATGATGCCCAAAATGCTGTTTTTCAAAAAAGCAATGTTTTTCATATTTACTTCAGAAATGCACTATCAAGTTTTGCAAAATTTTTGGAGGGGACGAATTCACCCGGATGAATATTGGAGGGGACACGTCCCCCTGTCCCCCCCCGGCTTTTGCGCCTCTGTAGTCAGTCTTGCTTGCAAGAACCTCTTCTCTCTCAAACATCAAGAGATAAAGAGTTTCTGTGAAATGATTCCATGTTTACATGTTACAACTACCACTGTTGCTGGAGTGCAGGAAAAACGGGCATATTTTTTGTTCTAAAAAGGACTTACGAGGACTGAAGAGACTTGAGGGGGGAACATCTCATCCAATCCATCCTGGTACGAAAGCTTTTAAGTCTGAGCGACATTAAATTTGGTTGGCATGGGTTAGGTTAGGC
Organism: Sinentomon sp. SZTP_YWyxl; assembly: GCA_030068105.1. Taxonomy (NCBI): domain Eukaryota; kingdom Metazoa; phylum Arthropoda; class Protura; order Sinentomata; family Sinentomidae; genus Sinentomon; species Sinentomon sp. SZTP_YWyxl. The sequence continues at coordinate 11,675 of JASGXE010005721.1, read as the reverse complement.
TTGGATAGTGTTCTATAGGTTATGTTAGGTTAGTTTAACTTCGGTGATGGTGAAGATTTTACGAGACAAGTTTCATTCGATCTTAAAGATTTTCCGACCAAAGTATCCCGACCCGACATGAGGACATTTCTCATCCAAGTCCATTGGGATTGACATGATGACACTTGATTGCTCAGTGGGGAGATGATGATGTCAATCCAGGCCAGGTTGACGCAGAGTGAGACAGAGTGGCTTTCAATTGCATTTTTATCGAGACCTGCCTGCAGCACAGAGTCTTCAGAGGACAAAGGGCAATCTGCACCATTTCTATTTCAAATGGCTAGACCATTCTGTTTTTTTTGTACATTTCATTTTTGTTAAATATTAATCATCGCAATTAATTTTTTTGATCAATTGTTTTTGGCGGAAATGAAATGAAAAAAAAAAGTTTCATTTTCGTTCCATTAACTTTCTCGGTTTTTGTATTTTTTAATTCAACCAGCATTTTTGAAAAAAGTCATTTTGTTAATTTTATGAAGACTGCTTCAAGTGTCTCATTTTTTTCTGTTTTTTTTTTTTTGTTTTGCCACTGTGTCATTACTTATTCTGTCGTTATTCTAGTGCTTAATGAAGAAGCATCATGTCGTCATGCAACTTTGTTAAACTTTCTTCCCTTTACCATGCAGTAGAAAAATAAATTTCTGATCCTTTTTTTGCATCATTTTATTGACAGTTTATTTTAACAAACGCAATGGTATTTCCATGTTCACGTAATCTTTTTCAGACTGTTTTTTTGTTTTTCGTCACTTCACACAAAACTGAACAATTATTGCTTTACCAATCATTGTCAAATAAAATATCATTTGCCAAGCAAGGGCACAAGGGAATAGAGGCTTTGCCACACCGTCCCCTCCATGACTTTTCCTATACTTGTCTTCTGATGCAATCAATTCTCACATTCAGTTTAATAATTATGCATTCCAGCTGTGTTGCTCTTGTACTTGTAATTACCAACAATTGGCATTGCTTCCCCTGTGTTAGTGGAGGCTGTTTTGCAGAATAGACTGCTTCAATAATTGACTTGGCGAACACCTGAGTCACCTTGTAGAAATGACAACATAAATGAAACTGACAAATAAAATGGTTCAGGTGTCCATCCTTGCCATTCCATTTCATGTGGATTTGTGCCATTTGCACAGTTGTTTCCAGGAGGCCAAGTGGTTTGGTAGAGAATGTGCTACCACGTTCCAAAACCACAGTCCTAGCTTAGCATTCATTGAGTTTTGCCTCATGCCTGTCGTAAATGGCGGACCAGTTCATTTTTAAAAATCATTTTTTTAAAAATCATTTTTTAAAAATTATTTTTTAAAAATCATTTTTTAAATCAGCTTTTTTTAATTCTCAGCAAAATGCTCCGTTCCGTTCCGTTCTATTTGCTTGGTTTCTGTGTCCATTTACCAGATCAGGCGATTTCACTGTTTGTATAACTAACTGCTCGTAATTGACACAAAACAAAAGCAAAAATGAATAATAAAATTGTGAAAGGGACAATAAAAACTTCAATCATTGTAGAACCGTTCTTTGTTATTGAGATAAATGAATAGTTTTTGTCATCTGCTAAGGCTAAGCCCATGGCTAGCTTCTATTTTGTCTTTTCTCTTGTATTTTTGATGCCATCAATAAAAGAAATGGAAAGAAATTAATTAATAAAAACAAAGTTGAACAATCAAGATCTAACTGGTCTTTATTTCTTAAAAACACCAAACAATGATTCTGGGTTCATTTATCATAAAACATAATGAATGAAAACACAATTCTCAATGTGAGACAAACAGGTGGGTGGGTGCGCACAAACCAAAAGCAGGGCTCCCACAACTTTTTGGAATTTTATTTTCCTAACTTTCCCACGAACTGTGCCGATCCATTTGCCTGCCTAACCAAAATAAAGGGTCACTGTCAAAAGTTGCCGCAGGCCTCAGGGGTCTGGATCACGAGCCCCAGCGAGGTTCCAATGGGCGGGGCCTCTTGAAGGGGGTCTGGAGGACCGTCCTCCAGAGGCTGAAGAAATTTTGAAATTTTTGTGTTCATTTCACATTCCCGGGAACCCTCAAATTCTGAGCCTTACGAGTATGTCAAGAAACTGCGAAGTGTGAGAAATCAAATTTCGTTTCTCGATCATTTTAAGGCTCCCCTGATTTTCCCAGATTTTTGGCATGGAATTTGACCATTTCCCTGACCTTTGATGCGATTCCCTGACTGTGGAACCCTGCAAAAAGCATTGCACATGGGGGGGGGAGCTTAACAGTTTCTCATTTTTATTCCAATTTGGTTCAAGCTTGACCTGTGCAAAATTTCACACCCGAAGTTTAAAAGTTTTCCAGCTCTGTGTGGCCAATTAGCACTCAAAAAGTATCGCACACTTTCATTCGCTGCAGCGTCAAAATCATTGGAGTAAAAGAGACTCTATTTTGAACCAAAACTAGTCACGGCAGCTCGGGTAGCCGGAGAGCTGCGAAACGTCGTGAAATGGTTTACTTTTACGAACAGATAAAATGGCCGCAACTTTTCAAGTACGTAATTCTCTTTGGTCGAAATTTAACTTTTTCCATTTTTTCCATCTACGCTCATCCGCAAATAAAGAAAAATGAAAAAGGTGCAGTCAGCCGCTGGAGAGTTGCGGTAAGTGCACCCCCCGAAAACCCCATTTTGGGGGGTCAGAGACTAACTTTCAAGTGGAACCAATTGCAGATTCTGATTCTGCAGAACATTTGCCACAAAAAAGTCGAAAAAACGAAACACAAAAATGTCATTTTTATCATTTCTGGAGGGAACTCTTCCCTTAATAATTGAAGTTGTAAATTAGCTAAGCTTCACAGTTTAGCAAGACTCGCATAAGAAGCGGGAGAGCTCCATCGAATGCAACAGTAAGGAAACAAAACCACTTCACCTATTTGACACTAACCTCCAAAAAATGTGAACAATTTGGAATGTGGCATGGAAAACTGCTGATCAGTGTTTAGAAAGATAAAAAAAGTACAAAGTCAAAAATAAAACAATGCATGTCTGGGAAAGAGTCGTCTTGAGATTAAGAGAAGTTGAAGAGGCCTTTGGTCAAATGATTGAAAAGTTTTAAAATCAAAATAATCATAGGGAGAGCAAGAGGGGGGGGTCATATTGCTTTGCTTGAATCAGTAAACAGGCTCAGCAGAACAATCGTACCCCCATCCGTCTTGGAGATGGAAATTGGAGAAACGATGTTGATGAGAACAACACAGTATTTCACTTCACCAACAGCACTGATTTTCCTGCCAAGGCTATCATCATCATGTTATCTATCTTCCTGAAGCTGTGATCCTGTGTTGTCTGAAATATTCCGGAGCTGCTGACACCAACCAATCTGGATCAACTAGAGACACGTAGCGGATGTATGGCTTTGATGTTTGAACTAATTCTGAGAAAACCACAAATGATGGTTTACTACGAAACAGAGCAGACGACGGGTGAATGTGAACCAATTGGCCGGTATCAATCTGAAAAGGATGATCACAAATTATTCGTAAAATACATATATTGCCATGTTGGTGATAGTGATTAGCTTTCGAGTGATATCTTCCAACGTCTTCTTAGTCACATCATCATTGTTCACCACTTGCCATTTTGGGATATCAGAGGAGGAGATGGGGGCAAGTGGCAAAATGTACCCCCCGTCAATTCGTCCAGCAAGAATGTTTTTCCAAGTCGTGGGGTCCAATAATTCCCAAAATCATCAAGAAAATGATGGATAGGAAATTACGATTGGATTCCCGAACCACGGAGGAATGCTACAGAATAAAGCTAGGGGTTTTAACAAACTCACACTTTTTTGGCATTTTTCTCGGTCAAAGAACTTCTCTTTCTGACAGGTTATTCCTTCATTTCAGTGGTGTTTTCTTTTGGGAAGCACTCAAAATTGTTGCAAATTAGTCCAGCCAAGGAGGAGATTGGGATGGGCAACAGGGAACTGAGGGAATATGGAGAAAAAAGCCTGCGGAAGCCATTTCCAACAACCTACCATTGGGAATTGTTTGAAAGTATATTTTGATGACAAAGAAAAGTAATTATCTAACCATGTCAGTTTCCTGTGATGATGGCCATCAGTTGTTATTTCACTCACTGACAGTGGCCGTTGATGACACACAAGACGTTGTTTAAAATGAATGTTTCTCAAAACACTTGAAGACAAAAAAAAAACAAAAACTACAATCCGATCCGGCCCAGCCCAGGAAGCTTGACATGCCTCTCTCCCATTCGGGTTTTAATGCAATTTCTTATAGCACGCGTACCCCACCCGCTAAAGCATGCCGAAAAAGTGCACACTCAGTGATAAGACAGCACACAAAACTCACAGCTTTGTAGTTGCCATCAGCTGGTTGTAGTTCAGCACTGGCCATGAACATGCCGCATGCCAAAGCCATTCGCAGTGGTGCCAGTTCACCCTGAGCAGAAGACGAATCACCAGCTGATCTGCAAGATCTGACAGCTATTCCCTTTGACTCACAGATCCCAACAAGCTGACGTTTGATTTCGTTTGCAAAATTCAGAGCACGGAAGTTGAGGAAATTTTCTGAGCACCAATCCTGTTTAAAAACATTTATGCAAAACATGACGACAAGATGGAAAAATCACATCTGATAAAAAATTCAGGTGAGAAAATGAAAAATTTCAAAGCAAAATTCAAGTTCCATCGATCGATGTCAAAGCTGATGTTAACTTTCTTTTTCTTCCTATCCCAAGGTGCAGCGAATATTGACTGATCGATCTTTTGATTCAAACTTAAATTTGCTGTCATGCACAGACAAGAGAGAAATCCTTGCAAAAAGAGATGAGAAAAAGAGCCATTCATTTTATTTTCATTTTACTACCAACGATGAATAGAATGGCCGCAAAGAATGGGTAACAGTTCGGAATACCTGCCGACATTGAACTGAACGAATTATCACCATTGCTCTGTGATATACTTAAAGCTACCTAAACCTTACCTAACCCAACCAAACCTATGCCAATGCACCTATCCAAACCTACCCTATCCTACCCACCTCGTCCTCATCTTCCTATCCCATTTTGGCGACTTGAGCGCGTGTGCAAACTTGTCCAGTTCACCGTTTTTCAGATGTCGGCAGGTATTCCGAACTGCAACCAAAGAATGCTCAGTTTGGCAGGCGCAGTGCTGAGAAAAAGAAAAAGAAAAAAGAGAAGGTGAATGAACAAAAAATACCTTGCTCATGTTTGTCTTCATGAACTTCCGATAGACGTTCAACAATGAAATATGATCTCCTTCACTTGAAATGAACTTTGCATGAGCAGATGAAGCTTTTTCAGCAAGGTTCTGAGGATTGATGAATACATTTTCACTTGATAACACTGAAACCACAATGATGGCATCTTCACTGAAAAACAGAAGAAGAGGAAGTGTTAAAAGAAAAACAAAATGTAAATGCAACACTTTATCTTTCGAGTGACTCAATGAATGAATAGATAATCAAATCAAGTACCTGTCTACTTTGCACTGTCGGTGATAAAACAAAAATGACAGATAGATACCTTTTAAAAAGACATGTTTTCACAAGCTGAACCTCTTTCGTAGTCATCGTTCTTTTCAGCTGAATATCTCTCAATCTATTTGGGCTTACTTTTTGTGGAAAATGTTGAGAAAAATGTGATTTAAAATTGTATTTTTTCTTTCTTTTAAACTTTCAAAAGCAAATCTGTCTCAACAGACGGGACATGCCCATTTTGTATGCACCTTCTTTTCCACCTGCTTCAAAGAAAACCAACCTCTGGGCATGGAACGTTTGCTTGTACACAATGTTAATTGTTAATTAATTATCATCATAATGAGTGAGTTTGTTTCTACTTGGGTTTAGTTAAAAAGAAAAAGCCATCCAGCCTTTCACCCGTTCTTGCTCGAACCATCATGATTTGGAATGTGCCTACCTGACTATCTCTGACTGAAGTCAGACGTGACTTGAAAGTTAGCCAATGGCACCCATCCCATTCGAAGTTGCTTTTTGCTAGAAAAGAATATTTGTGGAGATCACTCTGTGATCTGCAGATGAGAAATTAATGTCCCAGAAGTGCAGCAATTTCACATTTCTCTCCTTCCCACGGGGAATGTGTGATGCACCTGCTCCTGCTCTGCTGATGATTGCAGTTTTTAAGTTGAGTTCATCACCTTTCTGTTCATGGTTGGGAAGCCAATATCAACAAAAAAAAGATGCACTTGGTGCCTACTCGCTTCCCCCCAACCATTGTGGTCCGATGCGGGTCAAGTGAGTCCGAGACATACCATCCATTCAAAGGGCACGCCACAAGAGCTCCTGACAGGGGTCGAGGAGGGAACAGAGTACGAAAGAAAAAAAAAACTTTTGGTTGCATATGCTCTACAGCGAAAAAACATTTTGACCACCTCCACGCATCCAATAAAAGGACATTTTTGTTGTCTTTCAAAGTATCCAAGAAGATGCTAAAAGAAAGGAAAGAAAGGTGTTGTAAAATTGTGGTTACCGACTTATGAGGATCATAAAAGTAAACAAAACAAACAGATCTGTTCTTATACAAACAATCAACAAGTTTTACACTGAACACTGTACATTTACAACTGTACATTACAATGTACTGAACACTGTACATTTAGTTTTCCAGTTTGCACTTTATGCAATTGCAGGTGGCAATTCATTTGGGAGAAGCAATATTTTCTCATTCGGTTTCAATCAGGAAAGATTGGCTCGCACCCTATGGAACAAAACAGAAGAGCCACTCATGATTTTCAATATCGCATTCCCCTAATCAAATCGAATATTTTTTTGAAATCTTTTTTCCCGAGATCTCTTAAAGATTGGAATGCTTTACCCAGAGATTCTCCACTGCTTCGTGCAATCACCCACGTCGCCGGGGAGTATATGCCACCTTGAATTCTTGAAGACCTTTCTTTCCATGCCAAATTTTTTTTTAGATATGTTCCTCTTGTTGTGATTTTTTTTCTTTCTTTCAGTCTTTGTGACCTTATTATCAAATTTCACTTTATTGTCGCAGCACTTAATTGTTGGTTTATTGTGCGTTGGTTAGATGTTTGTAAATACTTTTTGGCATATTTGCACTATAGAACAGCAAATAAAATCGAAATAAATAAATAAATAAATAAATAAATAAAACATTCAAGAGTGATGCTCAGACCGTTTTTCTTTTTCATTTGAGATCATTCTTTCTTTTCCTGATTTTTGTTTCGACTTGTATCTACAGAGCTCGGCAATAATCTGGAGATAAGGTTAAATTCAGTGATCGGATGCTAACCGTTGTGGTGTGCTGAACAACTTCACTGCTCTTGACAATGGATGTGATGAACATCCTTTAATTTTGCCAGGGCCGATTGTTCACAAAGAAGAAGTAGGCCAGTCTAAAAGTGGACACCTCTCAGCACCAGCACGAGCATTTTGCAGCTAAATCTGAACTTTACCCTTTCTGTTCACCAAACACGCAGCATCCATCATGATGTGATCGTTTTGGTTACTTGGTTATTTTAGTTTCATTTACCTGCATGAGTTCTTTGCAGCTTCGAGAATGACTTTGACAAACTTTGGTTCCAAAGGAAAAGCTGACATCTTTCGTCCAATATCAGTCAAATCAGGATTATCAATGTTCTCTATTGCACCAAGCTGATGAAGTTGTTTCAGGGCATTTTCAATTGCCTAGAGACACAGATGGAGAGAGACAGAAAGGCAGAAAGGTCATTTAAAAGTGAAGATTTCAAAAGAAGAACTTGTTTCCTTGCAGTGAGGTAAATCGGGGGACAAAAATGGAGTTTTCTGGAGCAACTTTCACCAAAATTCGTCCTGATGTGAAAAACCACTAATTTTTAGCATGGTAAATAGTTTTTTTTTATATTTATTTTTTCACAGTTTCAATTGCATTTTCTCTGCTTAATCCCCTCCTATCCTCATATCTCACATAAGTTTTGCGCCAGAGTGAGAGAGAGGGTCAAAACTACTGCAGCTGCACACACCTGTGAAAACACAAATTCCAAGTACCAACTGAATTGACAACATTTTGCAGAAAATGCTGAGAGCAGCAACAAAAATCGGTCCTTTTTTGGATCCAAAATCATGTATGCAGAATAACCAAATTTTCCCGATTTACTCGGCATCCGGCAAACCCCATTAAACTGGCTGACAGGCAGCACAGTGCTGCACCAATGAACTCCAAAGAAAAGTAAACAACATGATCATGCTGGGAACGAATGAAACCCGTGCCATATTTAAATTTTTCCCACTTTTACTTGCAATTTATTTTCGAGCCTTTTTTTCAAAAAATTCTAACGTGTCTCGATTATCCGATCACAATAAACAAAACGGAATTTTGGCACTAAGAGAACCCTCTCCAACACATGTTTGCATGCAAAACACAAAACAAGTGTCTCAATACCAGAGAAAGGTGACCCTTCTCTTTCTTGTTCTGGTTGTTGTCGGTAAAGAGAAATCCACGGAGTTAGAGCCCAACTGTTAATTCAAATGATTCAAACTGATTGCACAAGCGGAAACTCTCATCCGGACAAATGTGTAGAAAAAAATCTACAAGTTGTCTCATGATTACTTTTTTTTCTCAATAAATTTTGCTCACGGCATCGACTGTTGGATGTGTGGCATGCCGAGCTTCTAATTTTGTTTACAATTGATTGATCTTGACTCACGGCATTAAAGAAAATGCTAAATCTGGTCTCGTTCACATTGAGCGACCATTGTGGCCCAGTCCCAATTGATTGGATGTAGATTCAAAATCGTTCAACTCGCCCGATTAAGAGCGATCACATGTCAGATGCACAAACCTTAACGTTTCTGCCCTTCATCTTCCTTCACTTTCAAATCAAACTCAAAACTCACTTCAGGCTGTGGCCTGTCAAGGAATTCGAATGTTGCCACATCCTTAACACCAAGGGATAGCAACTGTAGCAGAACGCTTGCCAAATTGGAGCGTTGTATTTCAGGAACGGAATGTGGCAAGAATGAGAGGTATTCTTCTTTTGTGTACATCCTGTAGCAATGGCCAGGTCCTTCACGTCCAGCACGTCCGGTACGTTGCTCTGCTTGTGCCTGAGAGATACGCTGCACTTTAAGTGTTTCCAAACCACAAGTAGGATGGTAGGACCTGAAGAGAGAGTGGGAGAGAGAGAGAGGAAAGTGAGAGGGAACCAGCAGACAAAAAATTGTACATTTATTTTCAATGTCTTTTCAAAAACTGATCAACATTCGAACCGAGGGGTTCGACCGAGGCCAGGAGCAGGACCAAACACCTTGATCTCTGACAAAGCTGCCCCTCTGCAAAAAAGCCAAGAATGCGTAACTCAAGTAAATTTAACAAAAATAAGCGGTTCAATTTTCTTGGAAGGATGGGCTATGTTGAAGTCAGTTCGTCAGTCATTCCTTAATCAACAAGGTGCCAGAGAAAAAAGAAATTTGTTCTTTCTTAATATGTTAGCCACCCACCGACTGCTTTACCCTACTTCTCTCATGAATGACCCAACTTGGGGTTGGATTGGTCGTTTATTTGGTATTTAAATGTGCAAATGTCTGCACATGTCATGATGATTGTTTGGGATGCATACTGCAAAAGTCCTTGAGAGAAAAAGGAACGAAAATATGGTGCAGAAGTCATGTTCTCTTTCACCTATTTATTAGGTGCCCTCCACACACAATCATAATATTATTTTGCCCATCATTTTCCTCAACATCATCATCTAAAGACTAAATCTGATTTCGAATTTTTGTCAGAAGGACCAAAATATAAATAATTGTCAACTAAAGTTAACTGAAGAGTAGATGTTCAGCGTAAAATTGCATCCCAACCCCCACATCATACGTTTCCCAAAATTCTCCAAATAAGCAGACAAGGGGCTCTTTTTCTAAACCGTGAGGAGTGATATCTGCAGAGTGGAGGGGGGGGGGGTTCAGAGCACCAACAAAATATCTGGAATAATCCCATTAAGTTTATTATGTCCCATCGTTTTGAATAACCCACCCGAAAACTAGCTTAAATTCCTGCCTGGACATAATTATGAACGCGACTCAGATTTTAGAAGGAAATCCATCAACGTAAACCAATTTAGCACTCATACACAATAATTCAGAGTCAACTTGGGATCCCAAAGGCCACCAATCAGTAAATTCAATACCTAATAATCATATGAAGTCACTCATATCGAGCCAACCCACAATTTTGTTTTTCTTCTTCAGAAAAAATATCTCAAATTTCACGGCAACACGCAGCTATTCAGATAGCTATTTGCTGACTCTCTTCTAAAAAGATCCAGTAAGCAACAGGCTCCGGGCTATTGATTTTAAAAAGATTTTGTAAAATACATGACCTGTTTCATCATCACAACATTGAGGATCAATTCTCTGACTGAATATTGTTTCAGAACCCTTCTGCTTTGTTTGGAGTGGAATGTGTTTGTTCTCAGTTGCTCGACCTATGTGGATGCACTCAAAAATCAGCCAAATCTTACTCAACTTTTTCCAATCTTCAAATTTCTTTCTCACTTTTATTTCAAACCGTCAAGTTCTTCGTCGCCCAAGTGGATGGTACATTGTCCCCAACTATGCCCCTCTAAAATGAGGCTCTGTGTGTGTAAAAATATATCCACCACAGTCAGGGATTAAATTGTGAAATAAGACGTGGTGGTACGTTTGTTTTCAGGCGCTGTGCATTTGATGTTTTTCAGGTGGTACACTGCTTATGAGCCCCCACGAAAAGAAGTGGTACTCCATACTGTTGCGTTCTCCCTCAATTTAATACCTAACCACAGCAGAGAGACTGCAAAAGATCCATTAAAAACAATCTTCCACCACTACAAGCTTGGAGATGGAATACCTGGATGAGTTCTCCGGGCAAGACTCTCCAAAACCAGAGCATTTTTGTCAAATAACGGCACAAGCGACACCATGTGGGAGCAAAGTTCCAATCATGGACAAACAGAGTGGATAAATTGTAATTTTGTATAACAAACAGATTTGGCCTTTCCCAATCCAGCATCGACCGGATGCAAACAGCGGATCAGTTTGTTCCCGTAGCTCTAGTCTCTCTTGCTGATGAGTTCAGATGTTCAGATCGCCAAGCAGTACTCATGGCCGCCGCCGGTCCTTTGGTAAGTGGAGATACTGTGGTGACACGAAGCATGCAACAAATAACCTCTCTCTCGTGGTCATGGGTGCCCCAGCATAGAAAGAGGGGGACGAGACAAGACGAAACAAAAGACAGCACAAACATGTAAATTAAAGAAAAAACACGGGGGGAGGGAGGAGGGGGAGAGAAGAGGGGAGGGGAGAAGGGGAGGGGAGGGAGGGAGGGGAGGAAGGGGGGAGTGCATCTGCTAAACCAACAGACACACAGGCTCCTTCTAATTGAAGTTATTTGTTATACAAACAGCAGTTGAAAAGAGATACAAATCAGACCTAGCCTAGTCCTAGCCTAGTGGCTCTCTTCGTTGTCTGTCCTCCCGGAGGCCCATGCATCCTTCGCCGGAATGGATGCCAACGCCAAGGCTAAGGATTCATACAGAACCTGAGAGTGTCTCTATGATGCACCCATCATAATTGTCTCAGGCGTTGCCAATTCACCACCTTAGGTGGCTTGGCAACCATAACGGGTCATGCGACGGGAACGCGAAG
>JASGXE010005720.1:0-31365 GCA_030068105.1 Sinentomon sp. SZTP_YWyxl | reverse complement strand
GGCAATTTTCCCTTTGTCTCGTAAATACGGTTTTCCAAAAATCTCTTTCCACATTACCTGTTTAGAGAGTTCGTTCAGCGGGAAGACGAAAAGACGGGATGAAACTGGTCGACGGGTCAAAGGCGGCCATACATTTGCATCATTTGTGCACTTTTCGAAAGAACGCCAGATCGAAAATGCAATGTGGTGTTGCAGGCGAGTCACGTCGCGCACAGAATTTTTTTTTTTTTTCAAAAAAAGTTCTCAATTTTTTTTTGAAACAAAAATTCTCAACAAAATTTTTTTGAAGCAAGAAATTCTCAACAAATTTTTTTTTCAAAACAATTTCTAAAAAGATTTTTTCTCAAATAAAAAATTTATCAGAAAATTTTTTTTTCACAAAAAAATTTCTCCCAAAAATTCAACAAACTATCTTTCCCCAAATCGAAAACAAAGTTCCAGGTGATGTTAGGTCGGGTTCAGTTAGCTTTAGTGAAAAATTTCTGAAAAAAAATTGCACGGCCTGTCAGCCGTCGTGTGATGAAGACTGATAGGTACAAACAAACGCTGCTGCACAAGAAATAAATCGCGCTCATATAGAAATAAACGCAATACAGCCAGACCATTCCTAGCAACATTTTTCAGCACTCTGCTGAGGTGTGCAATTGTTTCGTGCCGTCAAAATTTTGGCATTGCATTTCTTCTGCATCGTCAAATCTTTGCAAATGGTTAAGGGCCTCCCCCAGCCCCATCCCCCACCTGCCGATGTGGGTGGGCATGGCCGGGGCCAGGATAAAGCCTGCACAGGTTTTAGTTAGAGCGAGCCCTTAACCGAAATTGGTTTCTGCGGAGCCAGGGATTTTCAGAAAAGCACATGCATAGGAGTGTTGAGAAATTGCTCGTGGATAACTTCTTTTCCATGACGAATTTAAAAAAAATGATGTGGAGGTATTCAGGTATTGCTGTTCAAAAGTCGCAAGAAGTAGATTGCGATGTTGATGGCGTGGGCAGTCGCAAATCATATCAAATTTATTTTTAAATGGTCATTTTAGGGCAGCATTTTTACATCTAGCCTAGAAGTTCTAAAAATTCACCAAATTTAAGGCAAAAGCATAGCTACACATTCACAGCCCTGGTAGACACACAAAAGGTGCAAAACGGCTCAATGTAGGAGCGAAGAGCAAGCCCACAACAATTAATTTTTAGCGAGAGCAGCCGTCCTCACTCCTTCACAGCAGAAAGCACTTATCAAAGTCCAACCCCCTACCCCCTTTATGCCCAATGCTGGCTGCACTGGAGACAGGAAGTCGAAAGCAGATGAGAAAACCAAAACGAGACAAGGGTTGCCAAAATTTTGAATGTGAAATATTCAAAAGCAAGAATTTTGTCAGAAATTTTAATCGAAAATTCCCGGGAATATTCCCTTGGAAACGTTTTGACAGTCAAAAACAGACAGAAAAGTCATTACGAGACTGGAAATATTCCCTCGGGAACTTTCCCAGAGGGGCGTTCCTTGAATGTGTTCAAGTCCAGAATGGCAGTTCTTTTGTTTTGCAGTGTTGCGTGTAGTTTTGGTTCAATAAAGCTAATTTTTTTTCTCTCGTTTTCAAACTGTGTGGTTCCTTGCAAATTTGGTCTGCTCTAGTTTTTTTTTGTACTTGAAACCAGTCAAGTAAACAGCAGCTGCAGCAGACACTTTCATGGTTGTCCAGTCGACTGTGAGACATTCCTACCAATATATGAAGACACACCACATGCCACAACAAGCATGTGTGACATTGCACCTGTGGAACAAACCCTACAAGAACAGGATAGGTACAGACAAAAACCTGCAATGCAAAGCATCTGGCCTGTGTAAACACAATTTTTGCACTTGAACATTAACTTTGAACGTAATTAAGACAAAACATTCGGAATTTTGGGAATATTCCCGGGGAATATTCCCTCACTCCGAACACTATTCCCGGCAGATACCCAAATGTGAGCATCCATTTCTCTCATCTACCATTTCTTTAGCCCTGCCATTCATAACAGGTAGGTGTGTCACCTGATCAGTGCAGTTCATCCCAGTCCAGGGAGGAAAGCATTATGTGACTGAAATTTGTTTTGATTCCAGGTTGTCCCCTCATACCAATCAGCTGGACGGAGATGCAATGTCCAAAGACCTACAACAAACAGTTCCGGAAGGTGGCCAAGGTTGTCCCTGAAAAGTACGAGGCCATGAGAGATGATGAAGAAAAGGCATTGACAAAGGACAAAAGTTGATTGATGACTATTCAAAGTCCAGGAAGACTTTCTTCTATGATCTCATGAATAAGGGTCATTAACGTTTGCCATGCAATTGGAGCACGGCACGTAATTCCAGTCCGGAGAAACAAAATCTTCCGGAGGAAGGAAAATGCATTGAGGAGTGACCATCGCAAAGTTGATGATATGTTTGTTGCATTTCAGAAACACGGGCCAGCAATTTTTCATTGTTGAACTTTGCAGTGATAATAGAATGAGTTTTTTTTTTTTTAAATGTATCAGATTTCTTTTACTACTTCAATCACCATCATGTCCTGAACTGAAAACTTTAGTTTAGAACTCACAGTTTCTCCCATTTCTTGTTCGCCCACCGCATGGAAAAAACAGAGTTGCATGGAATTGGTAGCTGTCTTGCATTTCTTACATCTGTGAACAGCAATTTGCATTTAAGAGTTAATAAATGCCGTTGTAATGTGCAGGTAATATGTTCCCCAGGAAGTTTTTGCTTTGTTTAAAAACTCTTGAGGTAGTGTATGAAGTGGGCATAAAAACTGATATCCTATTCTTTGAATTACGAGCGATAAACGTGCAAAAATTACATGTTGTAAAAAAATACACCTCATAGAATTGACTTACTTGAAGCCAAAATAATCTCGTTCGTGTGAAGCCAAATTAATCTCGTTTGTGAATCCACAAATCATGAATATCTAACTCTAATAATCGTTCACCAAGTCGGCAGGTTTCCATCAGTTGTCACGCTCCCTTTGAAAGAAGTTCCATGCCGCCTCCCAACCCCAACCTGGCGGACTTTACACAGGCGGAGATAGGAGAACCATCCACATCGAAAATCATGTCCGGAGGCGGGGAAGGGTCTGTCTTGCAATTTTCTGGCTGTTCCACAGGACTGGACTGCATTTCGGCCTCAGTCCACGTGGACTGGAAATCACTTCCGGAGGGGGAAGGGCTGCCTGCACACAAAGCCACGTCAGAATGGACAGATTGTCCAATGCAGTTTGTCACTCCCAATGATGTGCAAACGAGAACATTGGAGCATTCATTGGAGTTGTTTCGAGTGACAATCTGTTTTGGACAGGCAAAAGGTGCTGATGGAGTGAGCGCACTGCTTGCCCAACCTGTCCCATACCGTCCCACACAGGGAAACGACTGTCTTCTCCCTCCCACCTGCTGGATTTCCCTCCTGCTGGATTGGTTGCGTTCCGCAGCCACCAAAAAGAAAAAATGCCGATGTCCTTTCCCGGCACACGCGAGAAGACTTCACTCTTCAAACCGTCCTCCTTCACCCGGCCTCCCGGAGGAAGGCAGTTCACAAACCCTGCCCTGCAGGTCACCGCAAATGGTGGCCGACTGGCAGGACTTGCCACGATTCTTCCCGTAGGCTATCCTCTCCTTGACTGCTCTCTTCTTTGCCAACCAATGTGGTCTTCCAAATTAAGTGTGCAGATATCACTAACACTTCCTAGCCCAGCACTTTCAACAAATAATCCTAAAGACCTAAATCAGAACCCACTTGCCTTCGGGAACCTAAATTTAATAATAAAAACAGAAAAGCATTAGTGTCACAACAGTTAAACAATTTTACCACAAAGTAATCAAACATTTCATTGAATAACAATTCTCCTTCAACAACAAATGATCGATAACTTGTTCTTTCCGTTTCCAATGAAAACCAAAGACAAGTCTTGCCTTTTCAGCAATCCAGATCTGTCTTTCCGAAATCACCACAAGGATAACAAATCTGGTTATCACCACTTCAGTGTTGATGATCACTGCAACCTCCCAACTTTGAAAGTTTAAAGTTCAACTGATTCGAATGGTGTCTCTCTTCTTCTACCATTAGGTTCCTCCAACGGTAGGTACAGTTCCAAAATCTGGCACTTCTCAAACTGCCCGATGCCCGACCGACAATCAGATGAAAACTGATTTGATCAGTTTTTCTTTGGAAGCTGATCGTCCAAACAGCTCCTCTTCAAAGAAACAACAAAATCTGCCTCTCACCGTTCAGTTTCTTCTCAAACTACACCAAACTTTAATCCTCCAGCAGCCAGACTCTTCCTGTCTGGATAAACCTCTTCGGAAAGGGCACCAAAAAGCCTCGCCCAACTGCTCCGCCAAAATGGCCAAACGAAATTCTCCAAATCTCCATCCCAAATCCAATTCAATCCCTCCCCACCCACCTAGAGGAATAGAAAGAAGAAAGAAATTAGCACATAAAACATGCCTACCGTTACAACCTCCACAACCCCACCGACTGCCACCTCCCAACAGCTCTTCTTCGCACCTCCTCCCACACCCGGCCACCCGTACAACCGCACCACCACAGCTTTCAAGACAATTCAAGACAACACCACCTGGCCAACACCAGCACAGAGGCAGCAGCAGCAGATGATCGAACTTCGAAGATCAGACATCCAGAGCAGGGAGGCGGCCGGAGAGCAGGAGGGCTGGAGAGTGGAGAAATGAAAAAATTGTGTCAGGCAAGGATTTTTTCAATGCGACAGGCGCGAAAGATATCAGAAAATCAGTTCTGTTCACATTTCATTTTTCCTCATTCCATTTTGCCCCTTTTTTGCCTCATTCCATTTGCCCCTTTTTTGCCTCATTCCGTCTTTTCGAAGCCTTGGTCCTAACACTTTTGCCCAACAGGACAGCAAGCAGGTGCAACAGGACCAATGCAAATTGGCCTGAACCCAAATCACGCTGGCACCCCAGGGGGTTTGCTTTCGGGGAACGGACAAGGGGTTGAGCCCAAGCGAAAAAAATGCCAAGCTCAATGAGCCCATTCAAAGTACGAGCCTATGGCATAAAACATTTGTGTCAGGCAAGGGAGTCTGCTGAATTTTTCAATGCGACATCGAGTCGGTCAGTGAATGTTCATCTTTCATATGTAGGAGACAGGCGCGAGAGATATCAGAAAATCAGTTCTGTTCACATTTTATTTTGCCTCATTCCATTTTGCCCCTTTTTGCTTCATTCCATTTTGCCCCTTTTTGCCTCATTCCGTTTTTCCGAAGCCTTGGTCCAAACACTTTTGCCCCACAGACACAACAGGACCGCAAGCAGATGCAACAGGACCATTGCAAATTGGCCTGAACTCGCGGTCCTTCGTCCTGCCCATTTTCGCTCGGCATTGCAACGCCTGTCAGATTATTGGGCCGATTCGTTAAACGCGAGTCATCTTTACTCGCGGCTTTTTCCATGTATTTTAAATGGGAAAAAGCGAGGATAAAGATAACTCGCATTTAACGAAGCGGCCCATTGCGACTGTTTGCTGGCATTGGCGTTTGGAAACCATCGCCAACAGTTCAGTTCAATGGTGAAAACATCGGAAACGCTTGGCATTGTAACGGCTTGAAATTTTTACTGGTCGGCACACGCGAGAAGACGATCTCTTCACTCTTCACACCGTTCTCCTTCACCCGGCCTCCCGGAGGCCAGCCTGTTCACAAACCCTGCCGCGACTTTGGATGGCAGGCCGGGGCCCCTAGCGAGCATTGTTTTTTCCGACAGGGGACAGGGTTAGGTCAGGTTCAGGTAGCTCTAGGTGAAAAAACAAGTCACGCTGGCACCCCAAGGGGATTGCTTTCGGGGACGGGACAAAGGGTTGAGCCCAAGCGAAGAAAATACCAAGCCCAATGAGCCCATTCAAAGTACGAACCGATGGCATAATCAACTGACTTGGCCCAATCATGGGGTGACCTTAGGGTGTCAAGGGGTTGGCCCGAAACGAAAAAAATGCCAAGCCCAATGAGCCGATTCAAAATAGGAACTGATGGCACAATCAATTGGCCTGGCCCAAGCATTTGAGGTGTCAATTTCACGGACGCAGATGGCAATGAAGGGAGGAGAGCAGTTGGCCGGACAGCAAGAGGGGTCGAGTGTGGAGAAATGAAAAATTTGTTTCTCTTAAGCAAATTCGAAAAGGAAGCCTGGTGAATTTTTCAGTGCCCAGGTTGGCGGAGGCGCCATTGAGAGCAAATTTAGGGAACAAGGGGTTGAGCCCAAGCGACGAAAATGCCAAGCCCAATGCGCCCATTCAAAATTCGAACCGATGGCATGATCAACTGACCTGGCCCAATCATGGAGTGACCTTAGGGGGTCAAGGGGTTGGGACGAAACGAAAAAAATAACCAACGAAAAAATGCCAAGCCCAAGGAGCCCATTCAAAATCGGAACTGATGGCATTGTCAACTGGCCTGGTCCAAGCATTCGGGGTGTCAATTTCACGGACGCAGATAGCAATGGAGGGAGGAGAGCAATTGGCCGGATGACAGGAGGGCTGGAGTGTGGAGGAAATGGAAGCCTGCTGAATTTTTCAGTGCCCAGGTTGGCGGTGGCGCCATTGAGAGAAAATTCCAATTGGAATGGTATTTCCACGACAACTGCTCACCAGTCACCACTCACCAGCAAGCAGCCAGGTGTGTGAGTGGAGACTGTTTTTTGGCAGCCTGCTGAATTTTTCAATGCAGGCAGACGTCAGTTCTGTTCACATTTTTCTTTTTGCGTCATAGCAATCGTTTTTTTTTCGAACGCTTTTGAACGAAAAATTTTGTTCGACAGCAATAGGGGGCAACAGGGACCAACTCATGGCTCGCAAGTTTTCCTAGCCCAGTTCTGCACTTCCGCCCGAGCCTGCAGTCTTCCGTGAGACAGAAGAGCGGGGAGGGTGAATGGAAAATGGAAGTGTGAAACCTTTTCAGCCCTGCCCGGGGCGCCAATTTACAAACCCTGCCGCAACTTTAGATGGCAGGCCAGGGCCCCAAGCGAGCATCGATTTTTCCGAGAGGGGACAGCGTTAGGTCAGGTTCAGATAGCTTTAGGTAAGAAAAAACAAAAATAAAATTTCTTGCGAGTGAAGGGCCCCAATCAAGCATTCTTGCACAAAACGCTCTCTGCCATCTAAAGTCGCGGCAGGGTTTGTAAACAAATCGCTCCCAGGGCTCCATGGAATGGAACACCACTGGGGCTGCCGCTCTTGACACCGCCGCTGGTGTATTGTGGCGGCTTTATGCACTCATGCCGAGGTCAAAATCTGACAGCTCCAAATGTCTGTGGAAATCTGGTGCTTTCATTTCTACCGACTCCACAAGAGAAAAAAGAAAGAAAAAAGTTTCGGAGGCAAGTAAAATGGGAAAAAACGCATGTGAAATAATAAACGACATGACGGAACCTCGGAGGCACAGTCTCGCCGTCGGGTACGAGTTCGCCGTCAGGTTTCGAGTTCGAATTTTCTGATGAAACGCCACTCGGACCAAAGTACATTCGAACCAGGGGGAATCCCTATTGGGCGTTGTTGTGAAGTGGATGGCACATTCGTGTTGCGCCCGCAATCCCAGTTCTTTGGACCAAGGCCCCATGTTTGTACGAATCGGGCCAGTGGGCCCGAAGGGCCCACTGGTCCTAATAAATAAATAACCGAAGGGCCCACTGGTCCTAATAAATAAATAGCCGTATTTGTTGAATTGCACCGGAGTGGGGTCAATTTTGCTTGGAGCATTTATCTTTTCAGAGCATGTTGCAAGAATCATCATCGTGGAGTCATATGGACTGATAGCCATTCGGCTGGTGGTCCGACCTTTTACCTTGTTGCACACACCTTGGGCTCGCAAGGAGAACTATGCCCCATAATCGTTGCCCAATTCTGCTCTGCATTCAACTGAAACGACTCGGACCAGTTTTACGGCGTATACACGCCAACCCGCAGGTTTTCCCGGAGAGAGTCATGCCCTGCAGAGCAGTGATGTGTGTCTTGTGAGATGTGGCTTCTCTGTTGTGTAACCTGCCAAGCCACTATCTTGGACTTGGAGCTAGGTGTTCTTTAACGTGTGGATTGTGATACTACACACGGGACCTCCTTAAAGTCCCATCCGAAGGACTAAGAGACTGGCCACTAAGTCTCTCTTTCCGACCTCATTCACTGTGCCTCGCCGAGGGAGGATGCACCATTTGTGCCACAGTAAATTTCGTGCCCCGACGGGGAATCGAACTCGGTCCACCTGGGTGGGAGTCCAATGCGCTAACCACTGCGCCACGAGGTACGGACAAGAATTGTTGCAATTCTAAAAAAAACTGGTGAGCAAAATCTAATTTTGTGAGAACGAGGCCCATGGCATCATGGCACAACTTGCACCAATGACTTTTGCAGATTAAATTGACATTTTCGATTTTGGTAGATTTTTGGAGTGTTGTGGATAATTTTTTGTCTTTTTCACATGACATTGGTCGCATGACAGACACTTTAATAAGAACACATTTCTGCAAGAAAAATCTCGAAAATTTTGATCTCTATCACACGTTCCAAGAAAGTCATTGTGTCCCATCAGCTCCACCCATCTCTCAGGGCCATCCCATATTGGTCACAGTGGAACACCTTCGGAAAAGTGATGTTTTGTGCAAAAATCGTACTTTTTTTTATATATTTTTTGTGTCTTTTCGGCTGAAATGTCAAGTTTCACAATTTTCGAACAGTTTGTCTTTATCTTGCTTGGTTCTTTCACAATTCTGTTTTAACTGAGGCCATCTCTGTTAGCATATCACACAAAACAGAGATTTCATGATGCATTTTTCTCGCTTTCTCTTTATTACTTTAAAACAACTTTTTGAAACTAGATCTCAGCCATTTTACATGTCACAAAGGTGAAATGAAAATTTACATGCACATGTAAGAAGTTGGGAATTTGGCACACAGAGTCAGAATTTGGTTTTTTTCCTCTGCTTAACTGTCATGTTGCCATTTTTTAAAAATGTCACTTAAAATACTGGGCATTCGTAGGAGGTGTGATCTACCATAGAAGTGGTCATAAGTCGTCCGTACACTGGGATGTTATTCGGCGGTAATTAAGCGCTACATTGTCCGTTTCAATGCTTTGGCAGATGTGAACAACGAGAGCATTGAATGCTCTCGAGAGCCAGCAATGCAGTCAGTCAACGCAATATTTGGGATGGCGAGATTTGGAGAGACGCGGCAAAAGCAGGTGGGTCGAGGGGGCGCAGTCCGCCTTCAAAATGAGCACAGGATTTTTCAAATTCGCAATCATAGGCGTCAATGGGTGTTTTCAAGCGGCTGCATGTGGCTGCATGAGAAGAATACCTTATTCGACCTTGGGCTTCTTCACAAGATGGATTGCTGCCACGTGGCCAAAACGTGCCCATTTTATGTGTTGCAATGCAAGCGCTTGGGATCATATGGGGAGGAGTTCAGGATTGCATAATTAATTTCCATTGACGCAACATCAAAAGCTTTTAAATCCAACGGCCATTTGCAAAGCCGTTTTGTGACAGTCCATGAAGTTTTAAATCACTGCGGGTCTTTTGAAATCCACCATTTTTGTGGCCGCCTCGACCACCACTTGCCACTTCCCCATTTGCGATGTTTTGGAATTATGCCCGGATTGATCTGTTCCAAGTCAAGCAGCAAGCCCTCTCTGCTAATGCGATGCGACAGAATAATGGGGAGGTCGTCTTGTGCAAATCCGCCTCCTCCGAATACAAAACGGAAACAAAACGAATTCATTCGTTAAGGTGCCTCCCTTAAGCAGAATAAATTTCAAACCAACCCCATTTAGAAGTGGCAAAGCTTTTTAGCAATTGACAAGTCATTTTTGCCTTGTGATATTCTTTTGACTCTTTATCTTTTTGCAGCAACAATAAAAGTCAGTTTTGTTTGAAGCTTTGCATTTCTCTTCGTTTAGCAATCCCCCCATTTGGCAACACGGCATGTCCTGATCTCCTCAAGTTATCTTTTTTGATACTATTTTATGCCTTGTGTTTTAATTGTGAGATGAGATGAAATCATTGAATTTAGTGCAATTTTTTCTTCTTATTTTGAATGGAAAAAGATTGCTGAAAAAAGTGCCACAATTCTTGCCAGTCTTCCAGAATTGTACAAGTTTTCGAATTGAGGTGTCTGAAGTCTGCTTTTGTCGGGGAATTCATGAAAATCATTCTGGAAAAGTCAGGAAGGAATTAACGAAATTAAAATTTTATTTTGCAAAATTGAGAGCCCAGTTACAGTTGTTGTTAAAGGCAAGGCCAAAGGGCCAGTAACTGGCAGTAACTATGTGGTTATTGGCATCCGACTCTGACGCTTCGCTTCCCCTTGCAATACGGGGGAGGGCAGGAACTTGCGAGTTGGAGAGGTTTTAATTTTAAGCATAAGATCACGTTTACTGGGTGAATTCGTATTCCTCTTCGCAGCACTTCTACTACTGCACACTACTACTGATGTTCCGACACTGATGCGGTCTTGTGCTTGTCATGAGAAAGGACAACGTCCGGAAAATGGCTTATGGTCTGCTGTTCTGTAGAGTAGTTCCAACAGATGAACCACCCATTCACCATTGCTACTCAACTTCGATTCGACAGCTAATTCAACAGATGGATTCATTCTTCTCAACAATATGGGAAAGGAGTGGTGTTGTGAATAAACATAAAACTTTCGCAACACAAATCAGCATGATAAATTAGCTCCTGAGTTGAAGCTGATTGCGAGTGATAATGTGAAATTTGCACCATGCCCTGTTATTATTTTTCTTGACATATACTTAACATAACCTCTAACTTTGTTCATAAAAGAGTTTACAAAATCTTGGAAACGTATTGCACTTCCAGTTGCATTCTGGTTCTGCAACAGTGTTCGCATGTCATGGGGCGAAATTGGTAGGCCTAATGATTGTAACAAATTCAACAAGTACAAGAGATCGCCACAAGCAGGGTGGAAACTTGGAGAACTTGGGATAGCAAAACTCACTCGACCATTTATTCTCTAGATGAAAGCACGTTATGCTGATGTTACGGATGCATCCCACTCTCCGTTGAAGAAGTCAACTCAATGCAGAGCGGGATGCCTTGGAACGTCAGCTCCGCTGCCTTCAAAATAAATTGTCGACCGTCGAGTGATCTTTTGCTGGCTAATTCTTCATGTAGCCAGTGCAGAAAATAAAATGTTTTGGGCTGCCATCCTGACTGCTTTCTGTGGGGCATGTTGGAGCTTGTCCTTCAAAATGACTATAACCCCGGGGAGAAGTGCTCCGGAATGGCATTAATCCAAGGGTGCAGGTGTTATTTTTTAGCATTGAAGTAAATGTAGAAAGTTACACCCGCAACCTTAGATTTTCATTTTTCACTATTCCGGAGCACTTCTCCCCGCCCTGGGTAAGTGTTCATATTCACAGTCTTCCATCAGCGGACAGCTTGATGGAGGAGATTTAGCAACTGGGCAAGGAAAAAGAGAAGTTCAGAACATTCTAAACCACATTCATATGACTGTAAACATACCTTTTGGAATTATTGATGTCCAACTAAAGGGTGGCCAAAAGCCAACTAAAGGGTGGCCAAACGCCAACTAAAGGGTGGCCAAACGCCAACTAAAGGGTGGCCAAACGCCAACTAAAGGGTGGCCAAACGCCAACTAAGGGGTGGCCAAATGCAATTTGCGTGAACGTGACCGGTCGATCGCCAGCTGTCAGAGAAGAGAGCTGCTGTTGTGTGGTTGTCAGATTTACTTTCCAAATTCCAACATGCTTTGAGCAATCTTCCCATCTTGACCAATGGTTTAATTTAGCTTCTATTATTGGGACATTAAATGACTGGAACAACCTGAACTTCTTCCATTGTTTTGTTTGAGAATGGCATTTGCACCTCGATTATATGCTACACATTCCAATGACAAGAAATGAATTAATTACATTCCCGCAGGTTACTTCAAGTTGAATCGATAATTGTGATTAAGGACGCATAGAAGTTTTTTGCAGTTCTGAGTTGAGATTGCCAGTTTGTTCTGCATTGCTGCCATTGTGTGCAGTGCAGAGTGCTTAAATAGTAAATTAAATGGGGCCGGTGCGCATTTTTCCAAAAGGAGCATCTGTGAGAAAGGCAATCCCATGAAAAGGGCATCTCTTCAAAATCCATTTCTTGAAAAAAACGCATCTTTTTGGCAGCTCTCACATTGTAAATGTTCAATACCAGCTGCACTCGTTGCAAAAATTCAGGAAAGGCAGATGCCTAATTGGAAACAAATTTTCAACATCATAAAAAATGAGAATTTTTTCCTGTTATGCGAAGTATGTGTTCCCATTTTCTCCGATAGTTTGTTTTGGTAAACCATATTCATCTCACACAATTTTGTCCAAAACTCACATTGATAGCTGTAGTTTGCCACAAAGGTGAACCCTTAATATTTTCATCCTTTTAAAAATGACTCAAATAATATGTTCGCTTTTTGGCATACTGACAGCGAATGACTTTTGTTCGTTGAACTTTGCCCTTTGTCTTTTTGTCGCAACATCCAGATCTTCAGTCAAAATGAGGTTAAATCTACACGATCGCTTTTTTCTCAGCAGAATCTGTTACTGCTGTGAGTTGAAGTGTTGAAGCAGCACAATTTGTGATCGATGACAATTGTTCACGGCAGACAGGTGACGGATGATTGTGGCAGGTGGATGGGTCATGGGCATCTTGCCTGTGATGGTGCCTTTTTTCATTGACATCTAATAACATGTGACGTGTGTGTTGGCATGCTCATTACCAATTTGAAAAAAAAAACTTGTGCTGCATTGCGGTCATAATTGTCCATCTTCTTCATGTGCCCTGTGACGCCTTCTGAGGGCAACCTTCAAAATCGTAAAAAATAAAAAATAAACATTCTGTTTCAAAACATTATGAAAAAGTAAATGTTCCTGAAACGTGCAAAACTCATTTACTGTATAGTAGCGGCGGCGTTAATGTTCTCATAGATGTGTTTTTTTACCATTTAACTAGTGCCTCCGAAAGTTTTTTTCCTTCTTTTTTTTTAATGGAGGTGGTAGAAATTAAAGTATCAGATTTCAACAAGACTTTCTACAAATGTCTGAATTTGACTTCGCTTGTTGAAGAGAACCTTTAATTTTTGCAGCATGGTTTTTTTGCTGAAATCCGGACAGCAGCAATTCTTGCATGTGCTTGTATGAGTGCATTAATTCTGCTGCCACTATATAATTTCAAAATCGAGTACTCGCAAGTTCTGCTTGCACTTGTCAAGGAAAAATTTTACGATTTCATTGAAACTTGTTGCATTTTGATGCTTGTGTTTCAGCCTTCCCCTTCAAAACACTTTGCATTTCCAAAAGGGGTGCGTTTTCTGTGGAATTTTTTTGCGACAATTCCACTTGGGTATAAAGTTTAAATACGAGAGACGGTCAGAAAAATGTCATCATTCTACAAAAAAAATGCCCAGGGACACACCAGCCAAGAAGCAATTCAGGCTGCAATGCCTGCAGTTATTGCGCTGCAGCATTTGCCCAATTTCTCTCACTTGGCACCTTCGGACTGATACTCCTTTTCTTTCCCTGAAGTGGCAACTCCAGGGAAGGAAGTTATCAAGTGATTCAGGAGCAGTGGAAAATGGCTTTCTGGAGGGCAACAGGAAGCATTGCATGAAGGGCTCCTGCAGCTCTTCCAGCGATGGCAGAAACTTTGCAAGGAGAGTACAATGATAATGAGTAATCATGCAGCAAAAATCAAGTGTCTAGCATTTCCTTCTCTCAGCAAGTGCAATTAGAACTTGACCTTCCCTCGTTTCTCATTCCTTCTCAGAAAACATTTCCTTCGTCATGTCAATCGTTAAGCTGGGCCTGAGCAGTTCGTAACATTTCAAGTGGCAAATTTAGAATTGCATCTGAAAATTTCATCCCTCCTTGTATCACAGAATATTTATGCAAGATCAAACAGCATTCTGAGGTTTCAACTCCTGAGAAAATAAACACACCAACACCTGAGGCCTGACAAAAATCTTTTTTCTTCAGAAATCATTTTCGAATTTGCCAAATTTGGATTTTATCATTTTATTTGTGAAAGAAATTCGTTTTTGTCATTTCTTTTGTTCTTGAATTTTGGTTCAAAATTTCAAGCTCGTTTTTGTGAAGGAATCAGTGCACTCATACAGAGGCTCAAAAACAGCTGCATCCCCCTGCAGGTAGGCTCACCGGCAAAAGCCAGAAAAAGCTTCTTATCCTGCAAAGGAGTCAGTGTAAACCACAGGACCACAGAGCCAAAAACACAAACAAAAACCACGCATGCCCACAAAAAAAATGAATCAAAATCGGTCCTTTCGTGGAAAACAAAACATCGTAAAAATATGCATGTAGCTGCTGGTATTTTTTTTCTGGGCGGCTACTATTCTGTGGTTGGCTGCTTTGATGAGCAAGCACTGCAGTGAGTGTAAGTATAGGCAGAAAAAGAAATGAAAAACAGGGACGACCACAATCCTTCGATTTGTGCTGGGCACAGCACCACAGTTTTTCCAGGAAGCAGGTGAATAAGAGGAAGAAATTACCGAGAATATTGACTGAGTGAACAATCTACCACATCACCGGGATTTCAATAAAGAAAAAATTGCATCTCTTTAAGTGAGGAATGCTTCGGGAGCACACCGGCAAATCGAGTTTTTGCATAAAAGAGGCACAAATTTTTGGATTTGAAAATTGCAGACTGAGCTGAAAGGTGTGCATCAATCACGCCTGAAATTGCATAAACCCGTGGAATGAGCGCCATACCATTAAAAAAATCGTGTATTGATTCAAAAAATCATGCCATCTTGCAATTTGAATTCAGTTTAGAACAACTTGAACGACCGCTGTTCATGGTCATTTTTGAAATTGATCAAAATTTCACATTTACTCGCCAAATTCACATTTGCAAAAATTACTGGGCCCACAATCTCTTCATCGATGAGTGGTTGAAAATGTTCTGGCTTGAGCTAAAATGACTGCTCAAAGTAGATGTTTGGGAAATGTTTGACGTGGCGGCACATCTCAGTGCCATCCTTGTGCAATGCTGAACAAAATGGTGTTGCATGATAATCTAATTCCTTTTCTGACACTTTCCCCAGAAGATAGATAACAGTTGCACTGAAAAAGGTTGTGAATTATGGAGTATCATCCTATAACTTGTCTTTTGCTCATCCTGTAACTTGTCTCCAAAGCTGTTGAATGAATAGTGTTCCCTAGGACCATCAAGACCATCACAGGGACCTTTGAATGCCCACCCTTGCATGTATTTTCCCGTTTATGAAAAATTAATTGTTGTCTGCGAGACTTTTTCTGCTTTCTTTTGCCTCTTTACACGGGCGAAGTATGGCAACAGAAGTCTTACTGGGTCGAATTATGTTGCTCTCAAAAATCAGTGAAGTAAAATAATGTGTTTGGCTTAGTGACCCACATTCACGTAAGCATGTGTCAGAAGGAGCAGGCAGCACCTCCCGAGCGGTTTCAACTTTCGTCGAGGTTTTTGACATCACTTTCACGACAACATAAATTGCAGTTCCGTGGGACCAAGCTAGTGATTGTGATTGCGGGGTAAGTTGAGTTATCCTAAGGTTTGTGTGAGGAAGGGTAAGTTAGGTTGGTGTGGAGTCTAAAGGCCAGATGATAACTGGAAGTCTATCAGCTGTGCTGGGCTGTCCAGCATGGTATGAAAATCCCGACGTGTTTGAGAACGGCTGAAACATGCAAATGCCAATATCAGATCTTCAAATTATCCTCCAAAATGGCATTGTCTCTTTACCCTCGTTTGTGCAAGGGACAAAGTGAAGGGAACTGTGCATTTCCCTTGCGTTTAGCAACAAGGTGAAAAACTCAGAGAGAACATGCACCTCCCAAAGATTTATTTTCGTAACTTATCCGATCCTTGCTGGCCAAGCCTGGATCCCATATTCTGTCTTTAGTCGCATTATTTGCATAATTTGATTCGATAACTTTTGTTGGAGAAAGGTGATGTCTTGCATGCAAGCCCTTTTTCGAACAAGGGTTATCAGATGTTTCCACTTCTATCCAGCAGAATGAGAAATTCTTGAGAAATTTCATTCATCAGTGTTCATTTTCGATACGGTAACGATCGGAATATCATGACTTGTAGCAAAAGCTACTGGAAGTATTTCCTTTTAAGAGGGCTTCCTTGAAGATTTCCTTCCAAATCCTTTTTTTTTTTAATTTGGCCAGCACTCAGCAGTTCTCAAGGGCTGCAAAGAGTGGGTTTTTTATCTGGCCTTTATGCTGGGTTTTAACCCCAACCTCCATTGTAGCTGCTTTTGCAACTGGTCAATGCTAGTTTTCAAATCAAAAGGAAAAAAATGGCCAGATAGTTTTGCAATAGGCATGCAGACAAACCTATTGTTGACCAGTCGCCCAACAGTTTAACTGCTTCATTGCCAGCTGACACGTCCATACGTCATTTTGCCAAGGTACTTTTACATTCCAGATGTGAGTTTATGTCAGCCCGTTTAAACTCGATGGATGCACTTTCCACAGGATATAGGTCGAAATGTGGAATAGTCTGAAAATCATAAAAGACAGCTGGTGTGGGTTGTTCGTTGAAACATTGAGTGGTTTGATTCAGAGATGGAGGACCCATACCAGCCACCACGTCCTCAATCATGTTCCTCAGTTTTTGCCATCTGAATTGCATAACTCTTTTGACACTCAAAAATCTAGAATGGCACGAACATGATTCCGGCTCAGACTTGCAAAAGTGACGTGTAAACGTGCATGCACATGTCGATATGTGGAGTAGACGTTAACCTGGTACAGAGAAACATTTCACTTGCACAATCCGGTAAAAATGCTTTAAACCATTAGGTGACTGGCTTGCAGCAGGTGTGCGTGTCGGTCGACAATTTAAGAAATTGATATGGTTTCACGTCCCTCGTGGCTGAAGCTGAACCAGCATTGGTCGGTCGCATATAGCGGCGTGCAGGGGTGAATACTCGGTCCGTGAGGACCAGATAAAAAACCCTCCTTTCTGGTCACAAGAGCTGCGGGCCAAATAAAGAAAAGATAATATGGAAGGGAATCTTAAGGAAATTCAAGAAAAGAAAAGATATGGGAGGGAATATTGTCCCCTCATCTGGTGTCTGCCACATGCCGATAGCACTGGCTGTGCTGCCGACATGCCAGACGAGTGCCAGCTATCTAAGTTTGTCAAAGAAGTGCGTAAGTTTGTCGTTTTGCAATGAAAAGGAATCAAGATAGTTTGATCGTTTTTGTGGACTTGGTGTATTTTCATCTTCAAAGTTGCACCAACTTCTCCAATCCATTTGAAAAAAATTCCAATCATGTTTTTTTTTATGGACGAGCACAAGTGATAAAAAGTGGCCTCAACCAGCCAAGTGGCCTCAACCAGCCACTCTCGGCAGCACTGTGAACATCTGTCGTCTTTTGAAGAAAAATGTGAGGAACAAACTGGTCATTCACTGACACTGGCAGCAATCACAATCTCTGGCACTGTACGATAAAAAAAGTTAAATTCCGACATGAAAATAAATGTCAAAATGGCATGCATGTGAAGTGTGTGACTGGGAGGTGAGCAAATTTCTTCAAAAATTTTCATTTCTCTGATGTCAAGAGGTCATGTGTGTGCAAAATTCAGATATGAATTCACATTTTAGAAATAACCCTTAGTTTTTACCAAAAATGCCAATTTGTAATTTGTGGATATTTTCATCGCTTTTGTTTTTTGTTTGCAAGCTTAGATTTTCGATCGGCATTTCTTGAACGAAAAAAAATTATCCCAATTTGAGTGACAAAGTTCGAATTTGAGATTTCTTATCCCGGGAATACTTTGGTCCCATTTTTCCAAAATTGATTGGATCTTGACAATAGCAAGTGAAAATAGAAACTGCGAAAATGCATGCGAGGAGTGAAATTATCAGGTTCTGGCTCTATTACTTAATTTATCATTAAATTGAAAGCATTTCTGTCCTCTCTAACTTTAAAAAAATCCCCTCTCCTTCTGACCGAGAGTTCTGCTTGGAACTTTTTAAAACAAATGCGTTTCCGACTTCAAGATGTGATACATGGGACTAAGATTCTGCTGACAAACACACTCCCATGTGAGGAACCCCCAACAAGCTCATCAAATATCTTGGTTGGTTGCAAAATACGGAATTTAATTTTTATATTGCCCCTCCCCCACCCTTAAATTTTAGAAGGTTAGAGCCTGCTTTTTGGATATCATGAAGAATGAATGTGACAACTGGAAAGAAAGACTGGTCAATGCCACTGTGAGACAGATTGAGACAACTCTGTGAACAGAAATGGATCAAGATTGCCGTGCGAGAAAAAATTGAATTCAGAAAATAGCGCCCGATTTCCAAACGAAGATTAATCGGCGGATCGCCGCTATCCTCGGATCGACGAGTGGTGTTCTGGTTGATCACAAACATTTGGATTCACATCGATATTGTGAATGACACGGTCCAAAATATCACCACTCGTCGATCCACGGATCGAGGCGATCTGCCGATTAATCTTTTTTGGAAATCAGACGTAGGTGTCATATAGTGACAAGTTCAAGTTGGTGCCTATGTCGGCATTTATGAGTGCATATTTGATGCAGGATTGAAAGATGAACGTTGCAATTCTTGAGAGCCATACGATCTGGCATCATGAGGCCCTCGGCTGGAACATTTTTAACCGTCAATCAAAATTCTTCATGAAATTCATAGAACACCATATCAGACGAACGAGAAAGTGCCGAAGACTGTAAAATCGAAAAACATTGCAGAACTCATCGATTTCTTTGTTTCATCATTAAAACTGAATAACTGCTCTCACTGGGTAGTTTAGACGATTTTATCTTCCCCACCACACTCCCCTTCCTCTCCAACAACCTCCCACCACCAATGCCCTGTAACGGTGGTTAAAAGTGGCAAGTTGGCAGTGGCACCCCACACCACTCCTTGATGATGGATGCACAATGCGTTGAAATGATGACTCAACTTGCCGATATGAGGATAAATTGCGAAACTACCCAGGAAGTGCATTATGTCAACATAATGTTAATATTCTGCAATAATATCATTGTTATTTTTCAGGAGTGGGGTACTTTTTTACAAGCTGGTCCTTGGTGCCATGAACAAGACCAAAATGTCCCTCATAGATGATACAACACCAACAACAGAAAAGGACCCCTATATCTATCTTGAAGACCCTGCATTGAATCCAGGTTTGTGTGGTCAGAATCGAGTTGTGTGTATTGTAATGATTTTGGCAATTCCTGCATTGGAAACGTTGATCCTTCTAAACCTTCAAACATAAAGGCAAACTGCTATTCATGACCGTTATCAATTTTTTTTTTTTTATGTTGCAAGTCATATGGCAAGTCATAAGTCAAATATATTGTGAGTATCCTTGCCTACAAGAGACAATGCTTTCATCGTGCATGCGATTTGATGTGAAATCTGATTGACAACATGAAATTTCGATTGTTTTTGAATTCTAAACTTCGACCTGAAAAAAAATGGCCTCTAATTACAAATAAGGCCAACAGAAAAAAAAAAATTCACCAGAAAATATGATATTTCGAGATGATGTTTTGCACAAAAATTTTAATGTGACCATGGAAAGTTTGAAAGTTGTACGTAGGTCATCCCAGAGTATTTTGCAACTGCTTTTTTATTTGGACAAAAAGAAAGGAATCTAACCTGCTACTGTCCCATTTTTTAGAAGTAATATCCCATTACTTCTATGCAGCGTTGCAGCCTTGTATGCCATGATTCAATGGCATGGCAGTCTTTAGATTGAAGGATTGTCTTTGGTTGTGAATTTATGGCTTTTGAAAGATTTTGGATCCGGGTGAAAGGCTTCCCTGCAATCCCAGATTTGATTTTTGGAAAAATCCAAAAATAGTGTGGGGCCAGGTTGGGACTATTGGGTGGATGAGCCAGTTCAGTAATTTTATTCTCTGCGAGAAATTGCCTTACGAGAGCTGTTTTGTGTGGCCCAGCATTGTCATGCAGCAGCTGAGTGCGGGTGGTGCCTCCTTTTGGTCGTTGTTTTTGGACCGAAGAGACAACTTTTGGAAGCACCACTGAAGCATAGCATTCTGCCAATAGTACCATTGTTTAAACAAGTCTCAGCCACAATGTGTGCCACTGTTGCATTTGGATGATCCGCGATTATCCCCTGGACAACTGCAATTGTTTGGTCGTTCACAATCTGTTTTGACTGTGACCCCAACGTGATGCATCTTCAACGGTCTCCCGGCCAGCCTTGAATTGGCTGATACAATCGGCAACTCTGCAATAGGAACAGATGTCCTCGCCATACATGCTAATGAGAACATTATGGATCGTGGTCGCATTTTCCCCAAGTTTGAAGCATGTCAAAACATAAAAGCTGACATGATCATTTTGAAAATCGCATGTTTTCTTGGCTCAGGCGAAATCAGCCTTTTCCAATTTCAACTCACAAAGTCAGAAATCTTAGAAATCCTAAATTCACAAGGCACATCTAAAAGAGGAAAGACAGGCCATCATTTTAAACAGAAAATTAAACTTCAGACACGTCAGGAGACCCTGTCACAGAACAGTTGCAGACTACTCTGGGATGACCTACGTAACTGATTTATTTCTTCGACCAAAAGATGTGAGAATGTGGAAAATGACAGGTGATTTTCGTTCATCAAAAGATTCAGAGCTGCTGATTTTTTGCTGAAAATTTGACACATTGTAAAAATTCGATCGCTTTTCGCAGAAGAATAATGTGACCCCACTAAAATAGTGATGTGAGGAGGTGACGGATCCAAGACAGAAAAATGATTGGTCTTGAAGTGATTTTCGTTTGGTTTTCGACATCAAATGACTATGAATGTCGTGTGATCACTCACAGTGATGAGGCCAGCCTCAAAGGTTTCCAAAAGGGAAAAGATTCTTTTGTTTTTTTTTCGTGTGATAAATGAAAAGTACCCATCTGTCTTTTTCCGATGGCAATCGTAAATTCTTTTTGATTTTTTGCCCTCATGGAAATCCACTTTGGGTGGATCTCAACGTTGTTAGTCTGATCACTCTCAATTCAAAGGCATACTTCTTCAGCCAGATGGCTGCTTGTGTTGAAACCACTTCAAAAAATCATGATTTCGCCTCTGCTGGTGACATGGTTCATTTCTTTGGCAGATGAATTTGGATATTGGGACTCTGTCATTAATTTTACCCGTTTATTTCCTGTTGCAACTAAAAATTTGCTACGAGTATTCCAAAGAAATTAACAGATGCAAGAGATGGCTCGACAGAATTACGACAACAGATTCCCATTCCCATGGATAAAATATGCTGCGAAATTTTTGCTTTCTTTTGCAGGGTCATGCGTGTATTTGTTGGGGTGGCTGATTTGTGGTAGAATGCTCGAGAGTTATATATTTCGTAATTTTATCTGCACACCACATTTCCATTGGGTTTCTCATTTCCAAATGAAGGATTGGTTTATCTGTCGGAATCTGGAGATTTCCAAAACTGTATGCCGCGCTGATACCTTGCAAAATGGCAACAAAAATTACCTCATTCTCTTTTATGCTGCTCCCTTTGGGCCGCGTATTGCGTCAGCACTGGATTGCGATTCAAAACAATGTCCATTCAGCTGCACTCTCCATTCACACCATCATTGAACCCTCACCCACGCCCGCATTGCCCAACAATGGATTTCTCTTCTTACAGTGCTGCTTTTGACTGCATCATGTCCTGTGGCTGTGCGCTGCTGCAAGTTTTATTCATTCAATGGAATGGAGGCTCTGCTGCATCTTCTTCGCATTTATTGAGCATGGTTTCAGACTCTTTCTAACAAAAAGTAGTGATAACATTTTATACATCTGTTATCGCAGAGAGCCACTTGCAGTTACTCTCGACATCAGTCACTGACATCGACATCATGGATGCCAGTTCATGGTGGCCTTTTTATTTTTCAAATTTCTTTCTTCCTTTCGCAAGAGATCAGTGGAATCGATAAATACTCATTCAATTCAACTTATATTCATTTTCCTTGCAGAAATGCTTGGACAGACCCACCTCAGCCAGAGCTGGTATTTCCCATGGTCGCTGTCGCTGACGAGGTCAAAGGACGATCCGTTTGTTCTGTTCAAGATTTCAAGGGAGGGCAGTTGGAAGCAACACATTGGGGCTGTCAAAACTTTGTCAATGCTGAAGGGATTACAAGGCAGGTACAAACCTGTTCAATGGGCCTTTCAATATTGTTTGTTTTTTCTCATTATTTTCATCCATCGTTATACGTTTTATGCATGACGACCAATCAACGAAGTTAAGCTCTCAACTCAGCATTGAAATCAATTGACAACATCTTCCTTACCATGAAACGTTGTGGAAAGGAAAGGACTAAACCAATTATTGTGATACCCACATCACACATAATTAAAATGTGAATCACAACAAGAAATCGCAAGAGACGGTCAGAGTTATCTCAATTCTCATTCCTCAACGAATGTTTTCTTCAATTTTTGGCATGTCTGTTGCTTCACAATGTGGCGCTGTCATTTCAATTGATGTGCGGTTGGACCACATTTCTTCCATTCTGCTTGACATAAGGGAAAACTTTGTTTTTTTTTTCTCGAATTTGCAAAGATATGTTCATTGTTTTCAATACCAAATTTCTCGCAATGAATTGAGTGGAGCAACTCAGCCTAATATGCTGGGTGGGCATCTGTCATGGATTCATGAGTTCTGTTCCAAAATTGGATTGTGGGTTGTTGTTGTTAGTTGCTGGTGCTAATCACTTTGCCACAATATATAAAACTAAATTTAAAAACGCACCAGGAAGGTTAATCGAGGACAATTGCAAATGAGCAACACTGAATGCAAGTTTATAATTTTTTACAATGCAAAACAAGTACATGGCAGATAATGCAAGTTGCTGACTAACAAACCATGATTTTGAATGGCAATTTCAATTTCTTTTGCCCTGCTGCTCTCCGTAATCAAGGTTATTCCTTATCAATTTCAGATTGGGACTTCTACAAATTGGCCCAAACCTGTGATCAAAGAACTGCCATTGGACTGGCAAGAACCATATCTGCTGACGTAAGGTTTCTGCTCAAACCACCTGGTCATCTCACAAGATGCGAATCGGTTGTTAGTCAAAACTTTCGTCGTATTTCTTTCGACTTAAATAATGTGTGGGGTAGTTTACCAAGTTCCCACCAGGACAGATCTTGATGTTTGGCTTCAAGCGTTGCAGTGCTGGATTTTGGCAAACAATATTTATGAGAACAGAGAGACTGGTTTTGGTGACGAAAGCAATCCAGGCAGTCACCCAATTGGTGACAAGACTCCTGTAATTTTGATAGAACTTTCTAAAAGGCCTTACGTCTATTCCATGTTAACAAGGTTTATCTTTTTTTTTTTGGAAAGAAGTTGTGAGAGGGGTCGACTCACAAGAGAATGACCTGACTTTATTTCATTGTGTGAAGGTAAAAATGTTTATCCCAAATTTGTTGTATAGGCAATCTGCTTGCAGTGGTGGAAATGTCAATGGTGGGATTTTTTTCTCTTCCGAGTCGCCCCAATTCCCAAACTTGTGGCTAAGTCGGGGAGACAATCATTGATTGTTCTGGTGAGGATCTTAAAATCGCCTGGAAGCATGGCAGAAATTTTTTGTGTCCTTCCAGTCCAGCCCAGCCCAGTCCAAGTTTTTCTGCAAATTACGTAGGTAAATGAAAAGGATTTCACAATTGCCTCACGAATGTTTTCGTTGCAGAGAATGTTATCCTCAGGCATCCACTGCAAAAAAATTCGGATGAGTATAAAAATGCTCTGGATGGGAATTAAGAATTCTAGTCAGCATCAGGTATCATCAGGTGGCCAGCCCGGACCAATGTAAATTGGTGTTATATCTATAATTTTATGGCTGGAGAACTGAGTCGGGGATCATGGTCACATGGATCTCCTCCAATGATAAATGCTTCTTAAAATGCACAGTGAAAGCACAATGAACTGTTCATGTATGTTGACGTTGCGCTGCAAGATGTTTGGATAGTCCTATGGGCACATTTATTTCACCGACCATTATCCGCCATTTATCAATTTTGAATAGGGCATATTATGCCTTGTTTTTTTTAGGAAGCGGTTGTCTACAGTTTGATGAAGCAGATAAGCAATTTGCCAACTCACGACATGCCTCACTGCATCCGACTGTTTACATTTGAAATTGTTAACTCTATGCTGAAGAAAAATGATGATTCTTATGAGGTAAGAACCCAGCAAACAAGGGGACCTGCTGGGGACTAAAAATGACAGTCCACGGGACAGCGTTTCGCCAGCCCCGGGGACTGCCTGGGGTGGTCCCTAAAAGGACCAAATGTCCTACCTGGGGGACCGCTTTTTGGCTTGCCCAAATGCCGTCCCCTGGACGTCTTTCCGTAACGTAAATTGGTTTAAGCGGGGACTGTCAAAAATGATCCCCATGGAGTCCCCTTGGTCCTCCACATAATATACATATCAAGGTAGGTATCTATTCGTTGTATAGTCCCAATGTCTGCTTGCCATGGAAGCCACAATTCTCATCGGATAGATAAAAAAAAGTCGACACTTCTGCATGGGGGACCAGTTTTTGTTCACTGGTGAAGTTCAAGAGCAATCAATGCCCCGAAAAAATTCTCGTTGTTGCGCATGTTTGCTCCTGTCCCACTGCAACCGATAACAGTTGGGTGGGTGGCAAAATTTGCGCCTCTGAGAATATTTAATCCTGACTTAAAGTCCTCATGTTGGAGTGATATGGGCAATTTTTTTTTTTTTTTTTTTTTGTAGATTTGAACCAGCCGAAGCTGGGAACCAGGGTTTGTGCGGTCACATATAGCGCCGCCCTGGAGGAAGGTGGAAAACCGGTCAAAAAACGGACCGGAGAAAAAACCACCTCCCTGACAGCCCATAAGAGCTGCAGGCCAAATAAAGAGAGGATATGGCAAGAAATCTTCAAGGATAACTTATTACCACATCCTCTCATGAAAGCTGAAAGCCTCCATACAGCAAAGCTACATAAAAGATATGGGCAATGTGATCTCTGGTCAAGGCTTCGTTTTCTGTTTGGCTGATGCGATCGGTCTTCAACTTTGTTTTTTTCAACAAATTTGGTTTCAAGTTCTTACAATCCGTCCGACATGTTCTTTCTGACAGAGAGTGCTCCATCCACAACTCTGCTTGTCGTCATTCATGCCTGAGAGTCGAGTGAAAATTAAAAATGAGTGGTGACTTGAATTTTTATCATGTGCAGCCATCTATTGGAATAAAAATAAGTGCAAAAGGGGACCGAACGGCGACTGTTTGGGGATGCCCCCAGACAGTCCCCGGATGTGCCGAAAACACAATCAAGGAACTGTCTGGGATCGATTGGGGACGACTTTTTGCAAACAAAAAAAACAACAATATTTTGCGTGTCTATCCGGGGACCACTTCAGGGAGACCACAATGAGTGCAAAAGGGGACCGAACGGGGACTGTTTACGGACGCCCCCAGACAGTCCCCGGATTTGCCGAACAACCAAGGAGACCAGTCGGGGACCGATTGGGGACGACTTTTTGCGAACAAAAACAACATTTTTGGGAGTCCATCCGGGGACCACTTCTCGGCTGTGACATCAAGACACCGTTTTTGCAAGGATCACGGGGACGACTCGGCGACCGCGTGGGGACGCCTGCTTTGGTCTTGAAATTTGGGGGATTGCGGGGGCTTGTTTTCGGAAAACAATGGGCTAAACGGGGACTAAAATTGTTTGCTGGGAATGTCAACCAGAGATGTGTACTTTCGGTCGGCTGCATTCCCCATTGCATCAAACACTTGGGTTCAATTTCAATACCAAACCAATTTAGTGGATGGATTTGCAAAAATCTAATTTCTCTGCACAACATCATACCTTTTCCATTGGTGCAAAAGATACTTACGTCTGCTGAGTTAGCT
Source organism: Sinentomon sp. SZTP_YWyxl (assembly GCA_030068105.1). Classification (NCBI taxonomy): domain Eukaryota; kingdom Metazoa; phylum Arthropoda; class Protura; order Sinentomata; family Sinentomidae; genus Sinentomon; species Sinentomon sp. SZTP_YWyxl. Next base: position 5,414 of record JASGXE010005720.1, on the reverse strand, counting down.
GTTGAGCCAAGGCAGTGTGAGTGGCAATTGGAAATATGACCACGAATTTCAATCAAAATGTTGTTTGACTCAGTAGAGGATGAATCCATATTGGGAACCCATGCATCGTTGGACCTGCTGACAGTGGCGTAGCAAGGAATCGCGGGCAGGGCCAAAGGCATGGGGGGCACCTTGTCCCCTCAAAATTCTTGGAATTTGACTGGAAGATGGGAAAATCAACTTCGACTTGAAAAGTTGGGAAATTGGGAAAAATGGCGGGGTTTGCATTTGTAGAAAACATTCAAATGCGAAGCGAAAAAATAAAAAAAAAATCAGCTGGAAGAATTGATGTTTTTTATTGTGACTAAAAACAGATAACACGAGTTAGTGTTGGCTACTCAGCCCCAAACCCGACTTGAGTTGGGTTTGGAATCCCAACCTGTCTGATTTCTGTCACTTGGTGCTGTTGTGAAAAATCGAACAGATTTAAAATGCACTGTGATATTTGCCTTCCATAAAAATCAGATTCAAATATGTTTGACCAGCCCTGTGACACAGTGATTAGCACGCCGGACTCGTGAATCGGGTTGCGGGTTCGAATCCCACCCGGGAAACGAGATTTGCCGTGGCATAAAGTGTGTGCATCCTCCCTCGGCGAGGCATGGTGAATTCGATGGGAAAGACAGACTAAAGTAGCCAGTCTCTTAGTCCTTCGGATGGGACTTCAAGGAGGTCCCATGTGCAGCATCACACTGCGCACGTTAAAGAACACCTAGTTCCAGGTCTAAGACAGAGGCCTGGCAGGTTACATGAACACAGAAGCCACTTGGTGTCACCCGCCGATACTCGACGTCGGTTCCTGCGGGTTGGCTGTGCCATAATACCGGCAGTATCGGCAGTTGTGACTGTGGTCATTGGTACCTGGAGCGGTGGGTGCTGCAGCAATTGCACTAGGGAGTATGCTGGTACCTCGCCGAGACACATATGATAGGGTGCCTGGAGCGGTGGGTGCTGGAGCTGCTACTCTCAGATGATATTTGCCAGTACCTCGCCGGGACCATGGCTGACGTCACAACAAAAACGTGAATGGTCGGACCACCAGCCGAAGGGTTATCTGTCCATAAGACCCAGCGAAAAAGAAGAAGAAGAATTCCAATCACCACCTGCTGCTGTCACAGGGGAGAGATATAGGTAGATGGGGTTGTCACTGAATATCTTCCTGGTTCGAGCACTCTGGAAACCTCTTTGGAACCTCCGGCGATCCGAGTTCCTTGGACTGGCATGAATAACGAAAACTGGAATTTCTCTATTGCCGAAACGGGGATTGAGTTTATTCACAGCTCAACAATAATGATAACACAATTTTATTACAACACTTTCACAGAGTTAAAAGAGTTCCTTTCCAAGTCTGTCGCTTTCGATACATCTTTTTGCTATGTAATACTCTTCGCTCCGGTGTGGCATTTTCGTCTGTCTGAAAAACTGGGGAACCTCACAGAGTTAAAAGAGTTCCTTTCCAAGTCTGTCGCTTTCGATACATCTTTTTGCTATGTAATACTCTTCGCTCCGGTGTGGCATTTTCGTCTGTCTGAAAAAACTGGGGAATCTTTTGGAAATCTTTCTTGGACAACCGCTCCGGTTGAGGAATCGTGAGCGACTGCCTTTGGATCGGTTTTGACAATTTCCTCGAAAACAAAGGTGAATTATGACGCGAAAAATGATTTTGTTTTTAAACCCAGAAAGTGACAAAAGTACGAAAAATCGAAGGAAGTGTAGTGAAACATCAGCGGAAAATATCGAGACGAAATGACTGAAAATGGGACGAAATGATTGCGAAATCCTTGGAACGAATGAGAAGTGGCCGTCTGGATGTCGCCTGTTAACACCCACAAAACGTCACCCAGAGGCCACCCGGCGATGCCTCTCCATGAAAGTGGAACAATCTCCGGCGAACGAATTTTGAGAATGAATGAATGAATGATGGAAATGAATGAAATGAATGATCTTCGGTATGATGAGCGGAAAAGGTATTGCGAAATCTTAAACTGACTTGACATAAGAAACTGCAGAAATTGTCAAAACTGATCGTGGAATTAAACGTGGGCCAATGAGAGAAGACTTTGACAGAAAATTGCATACATTTGAAATGGACTCCAGTTCTGACCAAGCCACCAAACTCCGTTACAAATAAAGGTGCGTCTTCCGTATGTATTGATTAAAGAAATAATAAAAACTTTTAAATCTACTTCTAACTCTGTTACACTGCGCGTGATGGCTTTCTTATCAACCCAAAACCAAAACTGAGCATGGAGCTTACGAAAGCTTTGGATTAGAAAATTCTTTTAAAAAGATTTTTTTCGATTCGGCTGACAGTGATTGTAAGAAAGTACCAATGATGACACAGGCTTGGGCATCGGGAACTTTTGAACTGTTGTAGAGATGGGCTGCCAGTTGGGAAAAGTTTTGAAATGAGTTTGGAAAGTTGAGGATTTTTCCATATCACGCCCCCCCACGTTTTTGGCCTCGCTACGGCCCTGATCGCGGGGCCAACCTGCGAACTAGTTACGCGAGGCCACTAAAATCTCTAAGAAAATTCTACGAATAATTGTGAATGATAAGTACACACAGGGGTTGTCCCGGGTCTTTCGAAGGACCTTGGGGCAGGGGTTTTCTGGGCCTTCTGAAAGGCTCGGTACCTGCAAGAGTTCAACCGAGAAAAACAGACTGTTGTTCGGTTTTTCTGTTTAGAGAATGGGAGAGACCCAGGAGGAGCTAGAATCATTCAGAGACGAGAAAGACGTCAGAGGGATACCTAACTCTGATCGATCAAGATCCTGAATCAAAGCAAAGAAAAAAGAATAGAGCAAGAAATCAAAGGATATAAAAAGAAGGAAGAGAGAGAAGGAGTGAGAAGGGGGAGAGAGAGAAAGAGAGAGATGAGGTCCAGAATAGTTGTGCCATCTTGCTGTGCAGCAATTTGACACCGTCCCAGATACAGGAGGAACCTGATAGACTGGTTGGTTTCGCAAGCCATAAGGCAACTTTGGCCTTTGGTTCACTCACCCAAACCAGATAGTGCACTGCACAGCTTCCAAATTGCTTTCTTTTTCTTTTGTCATATCCTGTGGCTATCTCGCATATTTTTTCTTTCATTTCCAAAGGACTTTTTCCCTGCTGATCTCTTTTACCTCATTCTTACATAACTTGTTTTTGAACTTCATTTGTCACCGAAAAATCATTTTTGGTCTGCATTTTTGTGCCATTTTTGGTGCAGGGTCCTTTTGGCAGCAGGGCCTACCTGCTTGCAGAGCACAAAATGCAGTCGATAATCAGCCGGAAGCCATTCTTCTGATTGTCAGCTTGATTTCTTCAGATTGTCAACCATAGACAACCTGTTTGTAGGTGGGTACACTGAGGATTGAGTACCCCTTTGTAGTGCCTATCTTTTGTGTTCTTTGACATCCTTCTCTTTTCAGAATGACGTTGGACTCACTTATGATGACACACCAACATCAAGTGCCAGGCGAAAGCCATCATCCAGAAGCCAAGTGATCTCCACCTTGAAAGTATTACTCGCACACACCTGCATAGCATCTCACACGAAAAGTTAGTTGCACAATTTTTTCTGGATTAGTTTTAAAATCAAACAACAAATAACTTAATTTGCAAGGACGAGAGTCCAGGTGCAAATCAACACAAAACAACAATGGTGATAGATATACCTTAGAACAAGAGCACAAAAAGTCACAAAATTTGCAAATGAAGAGAAAGATGCACGTACGTATACTTACAATAATGATTAATAGCAGCACAGCATTGTTACTTCCATCAGCCAGGATCTGACATTTCGATTGAAGGTGCCCACACGAATATCACTATCTGTCCCAAAAACCTCTGAACTAAGGGTGTTCCAATCATTCACAGTCCGGACAGCAAAAGAATAATTCCCCACAATCAAAAAATTACAATTCTTTTGACATCAAAGAGTTGGCAATATGTGTTTTGGTACTTTAATTTTCAGCACTTTTGTGTCTGGTCTCGCAAGACATTTGACAGTTGCCTTTTTATTGTTGGTTGACTGAATTTCCAAAACCCGACCAGTGCTCTAAAACACATTCCCTGCTGACATTGAGCAACAATGCTTCAGCAGCTGAGTGGCAAGGTTTTTCAACCGATATTAGCCACTCCATCAGCGGCTGTTCAAAATCAGAGGGAAAATTGACTCAGTGAATGCAACTCATCGATCACAGCATTGTGTTTCGCAACATCGAGGTCAGGCTGTTGCAGGTCTGCTGTGCTGTTAAAGTATTCCACGTGAAATGAGAGGCTTCATTTGGTTTTTTCGTTCTGTTTTCTGTTCCCTGCCTGCAAAGGGGTGTCTCATTCATTGCAATGATGCAATAAAGCCTTATTTGTTCTTTATTTTGTATGATCCGCAAACAACAGTATAGAAAGATTTTGTGAATTGTTATCATAAATGGGTCACTCTTTGTGTCAGTATCAGAGCATAGAAGATAAAGTATTGCGACTCCGCGTTGCCATCTTGAATTTTAGTTCCATGGAGAAATCCAGAAGATGGCAGTGCGAGCGTTAGCGATGAAAGAAGTCGCAACTGGACGCCTGCACTGCCTGTATTTGGGCCGACGCGATTCGGGATGAACACCATGAGTGGTGAACACCAAAGGTGTCAATGATGGTCAAAGGTGGTCAATGCTTGTCAATGATGGTCAAACGTGGTCAAAGGTGGTCAATGGTGGTCAAGTGGGTCAAACATTAGTCAAAGGTGGTCAAAGGTCCAATAATGATGGCCAGATGGTCCAAGGTGGCCACCTTTGACCACCTTTGACCATCATTGACCACCTTTGATAGCCTGCTTTCACCATCATTGACACCTTTGACAACCTTTTACCATCATTTTCCACATTTGACCATCATTGACCACCATTGCCCACATTTGAGCATCACTGACACCTTTGACCATCATTGACAACCATTGACCACCCCTGACCATCTTTGACCACGCTTGACCACTTTTGACCCCTTTGACCACCTTTGACCATCTTTGACACCATTGACCACCTTTGACCATCACTGACACCTTTGACCATCATTGACCACCTTTGACCACCATTGACCATCATTGACAACCTTTGACCATCACTGACACCTTTGCCCATCATTGGCCACTTTTGACCACCCCTGAGTCCGCTTTAACCACATTTGACCACTTTTGACCCCTTTGACCATCATTGACACCATGACCATCATTGCCCACCATTAACCACCTTTGACCACCCTTGACCACCTTTGACAACCTTTAACCATCATTGACCACCTTTGATCACCTGCTTTCACCATCATATTGACCACCTTTGACCACCCCTGACCATCTTTGACCACGCTTGACCAATTTTGACCCCTTTGACCACCTTTGA
>JASGXE010005719.1:0-23146 GCA_030068105.1 Sinentomon sp. SZTP_YWyxl | reverse complement strand
ATTCTCACCATTCCTTCATCGCGCTAAAGTTACGGATTTTGTTTGCCGTATATGTTATCTTTGGTCCCCTGAGTGCATCCATGCACCCTCAACTTTTGATGCCTTCTTTCGAAAGAGATTATTTTTTCCCTATTTTTGCTACACTTCGAACTTTGTCGAAACCCGAGCAAAAATACGAGTATATTCGTATACCCGAACAAAAATAAACGGCAAACGAGAGTGCATACCTACCAAAAAACAGGTTACAAAAGGTTGTTGGTTGGTAAACGAATTTTGGTTGATTCAGTGCTGGAACTCCGAATTGTAATATGCCTGCACACATTTGGTTTTGCATGCCAGATGCTTCCCGATTTTTCTCAACTCGGAGGTTCGCTAAAAATGGCACGAAATCCTAAAAAGATTAGTTGAATATCGTCAGACATTATGACGGCACCTTGTAGAATCGAAAGATGAAAGAAAACCGAAAGTTTTGCCGGCGGCGGGAAGGAATGGACGAAATTCCACCACCGTTTTTTTCAGACATTCGGCATTCCTCAATTTGGAATGATATTAAATCTATCTCGCAAAATGAAAATGTGTAGCAAACAGACCAAATGCGAACAGACATTGCAAATTTTTCAGAAGAGGGAAGCCCAGGAGTTAGAAGAATTCGATGGAGGGAATAAGCGTTGAAATATTAGATTAATGTCAGTGGCATTGCTACATGCGGATGAGAACTACGTAAACCTCTCTCGGAATTTCCTTCCGCTGGGTCTGACAAGAAACATGCCATAAAATTTATTAAACCCAGAAACCATTCTCTGACCAAACCAGCCAAAACAAGGAAAAAGAGGGTTTCCATCAACTGGTCAACAAACGGTTCCCTTAAGCTTGCAAAAAAACATGCCAAACCCACAGGAACATGTTTCGAAAGCATTTTGTGGATGACTGTATTTTCATTTTTAAAGAATGCTATGAGAATGCTTCGTAAAAAGTTTTTGTTCGATTCGAAAAATCTCTTGCGAAAGAGCATTTCAAGATTGAAACTCAACAACTCCAACACGAAATCATGGAGCGAGCAGCCATTCATCTCGTTGCATTTGAAGACACAAGCACATATGCTATACATCCATCCATTTACATATTGAGCGAAACTTTTATTTCTATGTTGAATTGACCATTTTCGACCGGTTTGCACTGTTCCGAGGATTCTGATTTTCCCATTCCTGAGAGCATATTTTCAGGTTTTGAGTGGAATAGACTGGCGGTCGCATTCCCCATTGCAACTTACCATCAGGTTCAAGTCGATAACCAATTCAATGGATATAGATGTGTGTTGTGAAAATTTCATTTCTATGCACAACGCTTCTTTCTTTTCAATTCTTCCGTCTGTTGCAGGATTGGCTATTGAGTTGAACCTGAGGGTGAGTTGCTATGGGAATTAAGACTGGTAGGTCTGCTGGCCCGCAATGCTCCATTTGAATGGGACCACATTTCTTCATTACCACAGTTCAACATGATGTGATGTGGGTTGCGGAAATCCGGATATCAACTCCTGATGCTGGCCGCACGCAGCAATGCGAGATATTGTCGCTGTAACTCGTAGGTGCGAGTACTTGTAAATGCCTGCGTGTGAATTCTCGCATGAAAGCGCAGTTCAACTTGGATCGGTTCCCGCATGCGAAATATCTGAATCGCAGGGTCATGCAGCGCAACGCGTTTCTCGTTGTGTAAACAGAGCTTATTATGAAACTGCTTGGCATTTTCAGCCAAAGGTCACTTTGTTGCTTACCCCAAATCCAAATTTTTCTCAAATCCGCATAAAGTGGTTTTCGTTTTAGCTTATGGAGCAATAAAAAAAGGTTAGAACTTGTGGGTTTCCGTGAAATCCTCTCTGCCATCGCAGGAGAGAACCCTTGAGAGACCGCCCTTTGCCATCCAAACAGTCTGTTTTTCAAAATTACTCTCGAATCGCATCAAATCACGCAGAGATTTGAGAAAATTAAAACACAAATCATATTGCTAGCTAACACTCTGCTCGGTTGGGGATCGTAAAATGAGGCCACTCTGCTGCCGACCGCGGCGGTGGCGGTAGCGGTGGAGGTGGCGGTGGCAATGACGCCGGTCAGGTCACCGCTACAATCCGTTCCTTTATTCAACTTCATATAGGTACAGAGAAACGTTTTCATTGGAAGTTCCGCCATTGTCCGCGCGCGCTGCATAACATAAGAAAAACCTGTAGATAATTTTTAGATAATCCCACGAGATAGATTCATATACCTACAGGATCTATACATATATCCTTATCCTATCATAAATAATCCCACAGATAAATACCAAAAGATAATTTTATTCACCTAATCGATAAAAGATAGTCGAATGGTCCATAAAAATGCAAAAGTGGGATCTTTGTTTTTTAAGATCGTCCATGTGGTTTAAAAAATAAAACTTGTTCTGAATTGATTTTTTATTGAAAGTTATTTTTGCATTGTTGGGCAAAGGCATCACTAACTGTATGCTGCGACTAACTGCAAATGCGTAAAAGCCAATGTGAAGTAGCATCAGGGAACGTTCTGTACATGCGGGAGCCGAGTATTTTCATTTTAAACTCCTCGACGTTTCCCCTACCTCTCCAGGAAATGGAATCGCCCTTTATTACTTCCAATCTTTTCCCTTCCATTTCCCAGCGCGCATTTTAAAAATATAAAAATTATAAATCTTTTGATTTCGTGGAAATGGGCCATTAGGCGATGATGGTCCACGCCCCCATCGCAGAAAAAAAACTATGCCATATTGGATTCGGACTTTCTGTAATAGTCGGACACATTCATTGGAGAGTCCGCAATTTCTCGAGAATGACCATGCAATATGGCAAGGCCTGCCCCTTTCTCCTGTCGCAAAAGGGTTCCGCCATGCGAAGACTGCGGGCTTTCAATGATTTAAAGACAGAAAAGGCCACTGTGTTCGCAGGATTTCAATAGGTTGAAAAGGAAGGCAGCAGCTAATGGTAAAATAAGAAAGGAAAAGGCGGAAGATGTTCGAAAACAAGAGGCAAATTAGCCACCCTTTACGAACAGCAGACAACTCAGAATCGGGGTTTTACGACCGATTATTCCATGGACAGATCAGCGCAGCAAAAATTTGATTTCATTCGCAACTGACCAGCATTCATTTTTGCAGCTGTCAAAATTCGAAAATGGTGCAAAAGGAAATTACCTTCGCTGGAATTCAGGAACAAGCGACGGCTGGCAAATTTTGAGGTCTGTTACTTTGAACAGGTCGTCTGGCTAATACAGGGGTCATCCAATTTCAACAATGCTTGATGCGGTTTCACGCCTTACACGAATGTCATGATGTTTTGCGGAACAAGTGGCCATTGCTTCTAAATATATAGCGCTTGAGTCAGTAATGAGCTCCATTGTTCGAAGAATTTTGGCGTAGAGTGTACGTGTGTGCTCGAAGAGATCGAAAAACACCCCGTACTATAGCTGGTAATCCATATAATTTTGTCGTCACGAATTGGAATCAATTTCTCGAGAAACTACCGACAAGAAGCAAGTTTGTTGCGGAGGCAAAAAGTAGCTTATTCGAAAAAACATATTTAAGTGGTGTACAGCTCATTCCACTTGAAGATATGAGCTGAGAATGCTTAACACTCTTCCATTTAAATACACAGAAAAACTTTAATTTCTATGCCGAGAACGAAATTTTCGACCGAGTTTTTATTGTTGAAAGAATTCTGAATTCAATCTGAGCACACTTGGTAGCATTCTTAGCTCATATCTTCAAGTGGAATGCGGTATAGGCATGTGTCTTATTTTTGAGTGACTTCATTTTTTCCTCGTGTTCACGCGAAATTTCTGAACACACTCAATTTGTTTGGGAGACGTTTTTGAGGAGACATTTGATTTGAATTTTTGCTATGCACATTGAACATTGAATGTGTACCGCAAAGGCAATTTTTTGTTTTTATTTTTATAACGTTATAGAAATTCCCTAGCATAAAGACGCCAAGTCCGTCGACGTTGTCCTAGCTTAAATACTTTTTTCTAAAATCTTATACTTTTCATTGCGTTCACTAACAGTGCTTATACTCGTAGGTGCTACTTGCAGGAACAAACTGATGATTGCCACGCATAAGTCTCCCGTCAAATGGATGAGCAAGTTTTATGTCGTTGTCGAGCCATGACAGCGAAATTGAACTCAAAATGCGGCGAGGATTGTTCGCTCGATTGTGCTCAATTAAAGCGAGGGTGTCGAGGTGTTCGAGGCTGGAGTTAGCACTGATTAATAATGGTTGTAGGAGTAACGTGCATTGAGAATGAGGCACACTAACGACCAGCGGGAAGAGATTGTTTGTTTGTTGAAATTTTTGAAAACACCAGTGGCTCGGCGGAGGTTTTTCGGCATGAACGCCCACTTTGCTTTGTGAAAACCACTCTGAGATTCCGACACGAAACCCGTTAGAGTTCCAGAAACGCCGCGCCACGCAAAATACGCTAGAACAGTTCGTCCAATTGACGGGAGACACACGGCGCGATCTAAACCTATAACGGATGCGCAATATCACAAAATCAAGAGAAATGCTAACAGTAAAACACAAACTGCAGTCTCGCAGTCATAATCACCCTTACGGAGACTTTGAGCCGCCAAGGAGAGGTGTATAAGAAGTTGCCTTGTCGTGATATTCGTATCCAACAATCCCCGGAGAAAATATTCTTCGTGTCCAACATTCCCCGGAGAAAATATTCCGGTTGCTAAGTTCTTCAATCTTAACATTTGTGCCAAAATTTGAAAAATCCATTCATAACATCAGCAGCAGTTTAAAGATGTGGTACCAAACTGCCCATGCAACACCTCGATGAAACCAGCGGGAAGAAAAAATTAGATACAGTAAAATTGCAAAAACCTGTCGCATTTTTAGTGCGATTTTAGTGCAATCTTGCCATGGGAATCCAACCAACAAACACCATATAGCGCAAAGCTTTTCTGACATTTTGCAAAACACCCTGGCCAGTGGAAATAGATAAGAATATACAGTGTAGCCCAAAAGTCTTTGACCATAACAAAAGTGAAAATTTGCTGTTTTTTATCATAGTTTGTGATCTGAAACATTTTCTGGTGTCAACAGATGTAAACACCTTTGCGGAACGATATTAATTTGTAGACAAAATGTAGCCCAAATGTCTTTGGCATCAGCAAAAAGTTAAATTTGCTGTTTTCATAAAAAAAAGTCGAACATCCGCGGTTATAGAACTGGAAAAACTTCCAGATCTCAAAATATGATAAAGAAAACAGCAAATTTACATTTTTGCTATGGACAAAGACTTTTGGTATACCCTGTGGACATTGTTTGAATCCCCTCAAAACCTAAACGCACTTCAACAGATATCAGTTGGACGTCTACAAGCTGTTAGCATTCTCATGTGCATTCGCCTGCATATGCATCATCTGTGCTGTCATAATATGTATACGTATGTACGAAATCAGACAGAGTTCAAATCCCCATAGACATATCTCGTATCAGCAGCAGCAGTTTTCAGAAGCCAACAACGTCAGTCTGCATCAACACATCACTTCACTGCGGGCTGCGGCTGGCATCAATAACATTTTCGCGTTCCTATGTGGATCTAGCTTCGTCTTTCTCGTCACGTTTTCTTTCGAAAATATGAATCGTAAAACTTGCATGCCGAATATCGGTTTATTCGGCACAAACAAAGGTAAGATTCGCACGTGAGAAACCGGAAGGAAGCCTGCTGAAGAAACTTGCATACCTTATGCAGTCGCTTCCCTTCGTTCCTTAAGGGTCCGGCTTGCATCTTGCAAGTGCAAGGCCTTTTATTTCTGTGTTATTGCCCTCAAGGGTGTGATCGAAGGAGCAGGAAGTTCTTTCAGGGCACGAAATATGCAACAGCACGAATTAAAACGGAAGATTCGGAGAGAAACAGATCCTCGTACAATCCTCTCCACATCCATGGCCTCGTCATGCACCATCGGAGTCTGCGAGCAATGGTGGATAGCACGTGGGAAACGGGAGAACGCGTTACCCCGAGAAATCGACGAAACGTTCCATTGTTGAGGCGGAAAGCTCAGGCAACCCCCGCCAATTATCAATTTGCGTCTACGCCCGTTACTCTTGATCAAGGTTTCCCCCTATATGAGAAAGGCTCTTCCACCAGCCAGACTTCCACCATCTGCCGCGCGTCAAATCCCTCAGTTGCAATTTCTGCAAATTTCAAATTCCGATTTTTGTTTCGGGAAACGTAGTCGAGTTTCGTCAAATCACTTGGGGCTGAAGAGTTATGCGAGGCACTTGCCGGGAAGTTGGAAAGTCGGCTTAAAATTTTCGAAGGAGAAAATTCAGATGGAGGAAAAGATTAGGTACATACGAATAGAGATAGTCACCAAAAAGAAGAAAATCAACAGTACATAGTGTGATTCATACATGATTTGTTCAGCGTGTGTTTTCTTTCAAAAAGGTGGGCCAAATAGGCAACTGGCCACATCAATGATTCTTACAATCTGTTATCGTGCAACCGTACGTACGCATATGGTTTATGCACTGTTTTGTGTAATCATTTCATTTGCCTATAAATGCCTCGAGATTTTCAATTCCTTCTAGTCGTTTGACTTTATACACGTAGAAGCAAATATGAAAAATCGTCAGCGTTGTCCCATTTACGCGCATTGCGTGCTTTTCACAATTGAAGGGTTCAAATGGAGAAGGGCTGAATGTCCGATTTTGCACTTTTCAGGAGAAGGTTTTTTTTGTCTATTTTTTTTCCTGTCATGCATTTCAATCGGCAGTCTCAAATTGAGCCCGTATTACCCTTCCAGATGATGTGATCCAATCAAATCTTCTTTGCAGTCTTCCTGGACTTCTTTATGGACATTTTTTGTTCCGGCGTTTGGTTACTTCAGCCCTTCTACATGCTGCTTCAGCCCTTTTGGATGGCCATTTTTTGCATTTTTATTTTTTTGTGCTGCAGATCAGCCTTTTTACAAAAATGTTCATCATCATTTTGAGATTTCTCTCTGGAATCTATGGAAATCATCCTGAAATTATTTGGAAGCCATTGATTGACTCTTTTGCACTGCACTATTTAGCACTTTAGTTGTTTCGATTTTATTTGCTGGGCTTATTCACAGACTCAAACTCTTGACCATTCAGCACAGTTTTGTCATTTTTATTATGCTCTTAACATGTTTCTAATATTTTTTGCATGACAACCATCAAAATTGAGCCTCAGTAGTTGATCTGATTGAATGGAAGACATCAAACTGGCACATGGGCTGCATAAGTTTAAATTGTGTTGATATAAAAAATAGAACTTGTTCACTTTCCCATCAATAAAAATCATCGGGAAATAATCATCAATAAAGATAAATGATGTGCTTCATGCATCCTTGCACTGCATTAGAAAACTTGTTTGACAAGAGATTCCCTGCCAGCTGGACGTGGTGAAAGATCAGTGTTGTTGAAAAATACATTGACGAGCAGCTTCAATATACCTTTTAAACTTATTAGGGTTTGCTCATGTTTAAACGTTGTCAGTCATCTTCAAGTGGGATCAACAGGCTGCCCACCTGGAGAACGTGGGATATCCAGGGAAATGCAAACTTTTGCAACTGTAAAATCCAGGAAAAAAAACGAGTTTTTTCACATAATTTGGCAAGTAATTTACCACATTATTTTTTTTTATCAATAAGTAACAATTTACCTACTTTGGCACTTTCAGAATGAATTTGCCAAAATATGTTGTTGAATTAATATGTCCTCAAAAAATGCAGTATCTGGTGGAATCGGGAATGGCCATTTAAGGAAAGCAGAGGCAATCACATACCTACCATGGCAACACTTTTTTTTGGATCTGACAAGAGACCTGGAAAGTGAAAAATCCAGGGAATTACTTTGGATTCTGAGTGGCAGTCAACCCTGACAAATGCTGTTGGACGTAAAGAAGCAGTTCTCATGTTGATATTTTGATAACAAGAAAAGTATGTTTTCCAAATAATAATAAATTTTACTGTCTGAAATATTATAAATTTTATTTTTGCTAATTATTATTAGTCTGTGAAAGAGGTAAACCATGGTTTCCAAAATGATTCCAGAATGATTTTCAATCATTCCAGAGGGAATAGCCTCAAATAAATGATTTAGGAAACATACTTTTAGCAAAGGGCTGATCTGCCATGTTTTCACAGAAAATAGCAACAAAGTGGCCATCTAAAAGGGCTACAGATGCATATGGAAGGACTGAAGTAACCAAACGCCAGAACAAAATCGGACAGTGGCCATCTAAAAGGGCTGAAGTAGCATGGAGAAGGGCTGAAGTAGCATGTAGAAGGGCTGAAGTGGCATGGAGAAGGGCTAAAGTAACCAAACGCCTGAAGAAAATTGAAGAAAATCGGACATTCAGCCCTTCTCCATGGAGCCTTCATTGGGAGCATTCAACTTCCCAACCACAACAGCCTTTATCCACGAATTTCTCTCGCAACACCGTTTTAGTGGATAAGGGCGCTTCGTTTCTGGCCAAGATGGATGGAGCTCCAGAAACACAACATACAGATCCGCCCTTCTCCACAAAATGCAAAAATGCAAAAAAGTGCATTTTGAAAAATTGTTGGTTCAGCCCTTCTCCATTTGACCCCTTCAATTTGTCACCCAAAAGGCGAAGCCCTATTAAAATGACTTGAAATTCCAAATTTTATTGAAGAATACAAGATTTACGTTTTATTTCTAACAGAGACATGGCTAATGCAGTAGCGGCATCTATGATGCTGAGATTTTCCGAAAGTGCTCTCAGATTTACCGTAAAGTATCGTTGAAAACAAAATCAGTGGTGGTCAGGGTTGGGCATAGGGGGGTAGGGGAGTACGGGGTAGGGGGGCTACCCCCCTGGCCTTCGCCGAGGTTACCCCCTAGCATTTTTCGGAGGGTACCCTTGGCCGAAGTCCTGTGTGTGCCCTGCATGAACTGATGCAAAGTCCAGTATTTCTCTTGTCTCCATCTTTCTCTTGTCTTTCTTTTTGTTTTGGTGGAGGTGGCTCACCATTTATAATGCAATGATAATGTGAGAAAGTGGCTCATCTGGCATTAAGAGGTAGGTAGGCCTAGCAATCATCACGGATCGCAGACGGATAACAAATGGCAACATTCTGTTTCTTTTGTACTTTGTTTTGATTTGCTGATGATGGTAAAATGACACAAAAACTCAATCCAGAAAGTCATGTCCAACAGGTTTTTCCTTGCTCCATCTATTGCGACTGCTGAACCTCCAGGATTAGAAAATAGGACTAGAAATGTCGTAAAATGGCATCTGAAGACCCCTAATTTGCCAAAAAAGCTTCAGCTATGATTATTTCCTCGTCAGTTTCCACATTGAGACTGAGAAGTCAAATACCTGCTCTTGTAGTTGAAAAATCCCAATCTAATTGAAACTCAAACTAGCCTGTTTGAGTTTTTTTAAACTCAAACTGTTTATCTCCCCCTGCCTTGTAAGGTGGCAAACGATCCAATCTTTATTGAATTACGAGTATGTCTTTATTTATTGAAAAATGTCAGAAGAAAGATTGCCAGACTTCTTGCTCTATTCCAAATTGTAGACAATGTAGGTAGCTGGGGTGACTTGCTTCATTTTAGTGCCATCGTACTACTCCAGGAATGACCACGCTTTCAAAATATGTCCTAAAAGCAGTAAAAAGGAGGGCGAATAATTCTCATTCATAAGACGAACAATTTCTGAGTGGAATGAATTTTATTGGCAGGAAATGTTTTCGCTTAACCCCTCCTCAGTATTCCTATTGTACACGGTCGTTTGAGGAATGTTCTGGGGCTTTGTAACTAAGTTTCTCCACTGTTGTTGTGCATTGCTGTATTTGTATTCTGTTTTTAATAATTATTGAGAGGAGGCAACTCCATAAATAAAATGAATTTGAATTTGAATTTATATGTGATCTATGATATTGTATTCAGCTGCAACTGAAGGATTCGTCGAAAATTCTAATTTGTGGCGGTTTTAATTGTTATTGTCCTAACCTATTCCCCCACTTTTCAACTCGAAGGACGATAGCTTTTTCGCAAACGATTTAATGAGGATTTTTTCTTTCGATCAACTTTCCCGCAGTCCAATTGGCATTTTACGAAATTCCTCCAAAATTTTAGATTCAGGTATAGAGGAAAGTTTAAACATCGAGAAAATTTTGAATACACCCAGCCCAACATCAAGATAGTTCTATAGGCGTGTCTGA
Organism: Sinentomon sp. SZTP_YWyxl; assembly: GCA_030068105.1. Taxonomy (NCBI): domain Eukaryota; kingdom Metazoa; phylum Arthropoda; class Protura; order Sinentomata; family Sinentomidae; genus Sinentomon; species Sinentomon sp. SZTP_YWyxl. The sequence goes on along the minus strand of JASGXE010005719.1, from coordinate 12,916 downwards.
TCGTGGTCATGGCAAACAGATGTCTTCGCTAATGCAGTTTTTCTGCTAAAAAAAACTTTGCTAATCACCTCTTTCATCCAGAAAATATTTGGAATCATTCGGTTGATGATGTTTGGCTAATGTGATTAGAAACACTCTTTCATAGACTGCTTAAACTCCATTGCCTCCTTGCGCAAAAAGATGTTTCTATGGTCAAATCAAGAACTAAAATAGTGATTCTTTTTCGCAAAACACGAAGGCTAATGCTATAATTTTAAAAGGTCCGGTCTCTCCAATGTCTTCCCCGTTAATTTCCAAACTCAAAGTGCGCTATTTCAGTTGCTTTTCAACTAAGTCTTGTGAGTTTCAGCTCTCAGTCTTTCTTATGATTGGAAAAATTTGCCAAGGAATTCGTCACTTCTCCATGTCGCAGAAAAATGGCAACGGTGGTGAAAAAACAGAATCCAATCAAACCGACCTTCCCTTCTGAAAGTGTTGTATTCGATCATTTCTGTTTTGTTGTGCTAAAACCTGAATTGAGTCACAAATTTGATGATTTCAATACTCGTATGGTAGGTTGTCAGTGGTTACCTGACAACCTACCAACCCATATGATCATTTCAATACTCGTATGGTAGGTTGTCAGTGGTTACCTGAAAACCTACAAACCCATATGATCATTTCAATACTCGTATGGTGGGTTGTCAGTGGTTACCTGACAACCTACCAACCCATATGATCATTTCAATACTCGTATGGTAGGTTGTCAGTGGTTACCTGACAACCTACCAACCCATATGATCATTTCAATACTCGTATGGTAGGTTGTCAGTGGTTACCTGAAAACCTACCAACCCATATGATCATTTCAATACTCGTATGGTATAGGTTGTCAGTGGTTACCTGAAAACCTACCAACCCATATGATAATTTCAATACTCGTATGGTAGGTTGTCAGTGGTTACCTGACAACCTACCAACCCATATGATCATTACAATACTCGTATGGTAGGTTGTCAGTGGTTACCTGACAACCTACCAACCCATATGATCATTTCAATACTCGTATGGTAGGTTGTCAGTGGTTACCTGAAAACCTACCAACCCATATGATAATTTCAATACTCGTATGGTAGGTTGTCAGTGGTTACCTGACAACCTACCAACCCATATGATTATTTCAATACTCGTATGGTAGGTTGTCAGTGGTTACCTGAAAACCTACAAACCCATATGATCATTTCAATACTCGTATGGTAGGTTGTCAGTGGTTACCTGAAAACCTACAAACCCATATGATCATTTCAATACTCGTATGGTAGGTTGTCAGTGGTTACCTGAAAACCTACAAACCCATATGATCATTTCAATACTCGTATGGTAGGTTGTCAGTGGTTACCTGATAACCTACAAACCCATATGATCATTTCAATGCTCGTATGGTAGGTTGTCAGTGGTTACCTGACAACATAGCAACTCACATGATCATTTCAATACTCGTATGGTAGGTTGTCAGTGGTTACCTGACAACCTACAAACCCATATGATCATTTCAATACTCGTATGGTAGGTTGTCAGTGGTTACCTGAAAACCTACAAACCCATATGATTATATCAATACTCGTATGGTAGGTTGTCATAAATGCAAAAAATCTGAAATATTTGCAAAATATTCAACAAATATTCTAAAAACGAAATGAACTGAAGCAGCTTCAAACGCACTAAGCCTCATCAACATATTTTTTACCAGATCATAAGAGCCAATCTGGGCTTTCGGGTTGCCATTTCTCACCGCTGATTGCAAACTGTTATCGCAAGAAGAAAGAGATTATAGGCCCTATTCGCTGAGGACACGGCAACAAGTTCAAAAAAGCCATCAAGATGAGTGAGGCTCACCTTCGGTTGTTTATCGTTGAGAATATTTTAGGCCAACAGGCGGCTTTGTGAGGTGAATTATGACATCAGGCTACTCAGGTATATCTCAGTCCACTTTCAAGTGAAGCTGTGAAAGCTGGCCCATCTTTGTTAATATATTTTTGTCCTCTTTTTATGTTGGCAACGCCCCTAATAAATCTTCTGGATTATACCGGGGACGCTGTTTTTTCAACCCCAAATTATTTTCCTGGTCATGTATTCAGACTACCACAGAAAAGGGACAACAAAGGTGGTTTGAACTTTGCCTCTGAGGAAATATTTCTTGAATAATAAAAGAAGACCTTCTCCTTTTGCGATGAGCAGACCTCGGCTTTGTCAGGAATTTTGTTTACCTGATTTTAACACAATTTGATTTGTGTAGCCTGAATACTTAAGGGGTTTGCTCTATAGAATTACAGTCTTCATCAAATGGTCAATCAGGCGCAATATCAGCAATCTAGTAGGTGAATCTTGCTCACAGGACTGCTTATAATGAGGTGATGGCTTAAATTGTCGGACGATACATTTTGACATGTTTGTGGTCATTCTAGATCCCACACACCAAACCACAGCATCAAGATTTTGTCGTGGCAATAAAACGTCGCCCAGGACAGAGATGGTTAAATCCTCGAGAGACGTCGAATGCCTCAAGAACTTTTCTCAAAATGCAGTTTGTAAAAAGAACAAATATCAAATGGTCGAGTTCACTCCCCTGAGGCACCATAGCGCAAAGAGAAATGGCATCATGCGAGTATGCCTGGTCAACTACGACAAGAGCACTCATGAAGGTATGACTCTGTGTTTTAGTTTTAAGTGAGAACGGCAATTTTCAAAGTTTCTGCAGCAGAGTTGAATGATCAACAAAATCAAAAGCTTTTGAGGGATCAATGAACATGGCATCTGTGGAGACTTTCTTTTCAAAATTGCAGCAATTTCAAATGGCAATTCAGTTAGTTACATTTCACATTATTCAAAGTAAGTTCTCACGGTGTATTCTCCATTTCCAAGTCATCAGGAATATTCGGAGTGAGAACTTCTTGCAACATGTGTTCGCATGAACGCCATAACACTATAAGTAAACCCGGCAGAAAATTGGACGTTTCAATCTGCCTACTTAATGAAATTCGATAGCTGTAGCACTGAACTCATTCTGCATGGTTGACTCTCATTGTGCTGAAAAAGGGACGAATTGAATCCTATTTTTCAGACCGTCCGTCCGGCATTTCCTCGAGAGCCGTGCATCGAATAGGATTACCAAGTCCAAATAATGGTTGCCTTTTCCATCCACCTGTGAAGCTTGTTCGCAGGTGGCAGTTTTTCTGTGTGTTTTCTTCGGTCAAATTTTCCTAACCAATGCACTAAGGCTCGCTGTTAAAGTTATCTGCAGGTGACCAGAAAAGTGTTGATTGTCATTTTTCTCTTTAATATTTTATTTTCTCTTTCTCTTTAAGATTCATGAGCAACATGCGCCAATACATAAAAGAACCGAATCTCAACAAGAGTAGATACACTTTTTGGACTACTTCTATTTTAACACTCGCGCGTGGGACTAACATTATACCAGTGTACCTATATCGAACCCAGACACACATACTGTAGGCAGGCTTGAGTTTCAAATCCGTTCCGGGCAAAGTGTTGGCAAAAATGTATGGAAGCATAATACCCACTGGCCCATCATCATAATACGAATAGGTATACGGTGTAGAGGTATAGAGTATTCTATGCAAAAAACACAACAGAACTGCTTGCCACCAAACCCAGAAAGCCATTGTGCTCGGAGCAGAGGCAATTCCCTAGTGCTTCCGGAAAGAGCCGTAACGGAAGTGGAAAATGGGTCGGTGACTAAGTGATCTGAGGATATTATCGACAAATTGCATACACGTTTTCCATCATCAAAGCAACTACTGAAAGGTGGAAGCGTCGCGGAAGAAAGCAACAGCGGCCCATTATATTGCATTGAGTGACGGTCGCGAAACAGCCTAATGCGAATTGGCCGTTTACTCGCGTGGAGTATAATGTTGCAATACGAATACAGAGCGATCTCTTTTGAAGTTTGCAAACAATCTAGACACGTCGAAGACGCATAATGCAATTTGCATGGTGAACCGAAATCATGGCTAGCTTTTCGCTTCCACCTTTTCCCATCGTGACGCAACTTTGTTTTTCGTACATAGTTTTGACATAGTATTTAAGCAATTATCCCAAATACGTCCCACTGTCATGTTAAGTTGCCTACTTCACTGCGTTGAAGTCTCGTTAGAGCAAACCTTCCGGTTCCGATGAACATAGCTGCTTCATACAAATATAACGGACAACGATAACCTCAACGAACCACACGTGTGAAACTAAATAGCACAGAAATACAAGGTGTGCCAGAATCTGTTTCACGGTATTTGAGTTAGGTATACCTTTGCATCACCCTGTCTCACTTGCGAACTCATATGTGCTTGCAAGACCTTTTAGGGCAAGACCTTTTGGATGTGACTCTGCCAAGCAAAGGGCGCAACGATGCAAGTGCAGGCCTATATTGAATTCAAGCAAAGGATATAAGCTTCTGCAGGCTAAACCACCTCACGAGTATACGTCGAGCTACAGCCGAAGGAGATGGCGAAATAAACTTTCCAAAAGATTGAATGGTTATTTGAAAGGTCTCCCTGATACGATATACACGCAGGACCTTTCCAGCCTAGAACTAGAGCTAAACAAAGAGACAGCTAGCAGCGAGACCTTTCCCATTACTCTAATAGATACTGTAAGGTAGATACGTCCTAGTCCAACAAACCTCCATTTCCCTTCCGTTTCCCGTTCCCTGGTCGTTTTCCGGCACCCACTTTCTAAATTCTCATTACAAGGTAAACAAATCTCGAACTTTCCGCAACTTCAACCTGATGGTCTGGCCTTCCAGGAGGTCTCTAATCTTATATCAACACAAGTACAGGAAGTTTCCTAACTGGTCTCATCGGTCCCAGAAGAATATGTTAGGTGTCAACGGCTCGAATAGGCACTTCATGCGCTGTGGCGCTGAGAAGCAATTTCTAACTACAGTATCTAACAAGTTGTTCGCTGGTTGGACTTCGCCTATATTGCCGTATTCCCCATTGCAACTCACCCTCAGGATCAACTCAATAGCCGATTCAACAGACGGACAAATCTTTCGCGCAACAATGAAAATGGAACAAGCGCTGTGCATATTGAAATGAAATTTTCGCAACACAAATCTATCCATTGAATTGGTTATCACTTGAACCTGAGAGTGAGTTGCAATGGGAAATGCGGTAAATAAACCTATTTGGTTTTTTCATGGGGAGCCGCATGCCACCATCCGCTGTTATGCGAAGGCAGTCAACAGTTGATTTTTGCTTGCTTTTTTCGAACAGCCACAGCTGTTTGAAATAGAATTGGAAATTTTTTGCATTGCTGGGTCAAAGCCGCTACAAAATTCAACTCGCGATGTGTAAAATTAAGCCAATGTAAAATAATGCAATCGTGGAATAGTCTGTAGGTTATGCAATGCCCTTCTACTCGTAATATTCTACCAATTCAGTTTAACTTCATATCTAACTCGTACTTATTTGATCACATTCCATGATGTGTTCTCTCTTTATTATCTCATGGTCGTTTCGTTGCCCTGTTAATTTGTTTTCATATTCCTTGACTGTTGATACGATTGTATGTTTGCATTTACATAGCAAGCTAAATTCCAAATAAATACAAAAATACAAATAAAAAAAAATATATCAGCGCTCTCAACTCTCGTATTCCTATATTATCAACAAATGTGAACTCATCGTTTCACATATCCTAAATACCGAACATTTGAGTTTTGTGAGCTTGGGAATGTGACAAAGTTTTTGGGTCCAAGATCTGTTTCGCGGAAATCCTGCGTACTTTTGTTTCTCGATTGTGTGGCAGAAATATTGGTGTCGGTAAAGAAAAAAAAAAAAATACAATCGCTGAAACAAAAGAAGGATTACGATGCTCAAAAAAGGTCCATCTTTTCCTTGTTAGCACTTTCGGGTCACCTGTCTATATAGTTTCAGCGCAGCGAATAACGCACCGATATATTAGCCGCATGGACGCCTAATACAAGCGCGGAAATTTACACACTTCCTTCCTCTGTAAGCGCAGAAACTTCGATTTTGCTTCAGATACGAGCCGCGGAAAAGGACGACACTGCTTTCCTGATCAAATGAGAAACCAATCCCACACAGCCAGAAAGGATTTTTCCTTAATTTTTATTGGGTTTTTTTTTTCATTTTAATTTTGTGTCGGTTTTTGCCTTTTGACTTTTGTGTCTTAATGCGGAATGCAGATATGCAGATATATTCATGATGTCCTTCAAAACAAAATGCAGATTATTTGAAAATTTCGACAAAAATGCCATCCCTATGTTAACGTGTGTGCTGAAAGCAAAAACTTTTGCACTGTGCTTGAGAGTAAGTACCTTTTTACCCTTTCGTTCCGTCGGTTAAAATACAAGTCAGCATTGAATGAAATAGGCCCCATATTCGAATGTAAAAAGCCTGCTATACATACAGTATCGTTGCCATTCGTTGGGGATGTCAAATGAATTTCCAAGAGAGGTCACAAAAACTCTTCTCATGGTGCCTGAAAGAAGTCTCGGAGGATATCACAAAAAACAAGTTACTTGTAAGCTTATGCTTACACGTGTATAAGCTTCACCGTATTCCAGTTGAAAAAACATCTGGACAATGCACCACGGGGTTCGATGATAGAGTATTCTACCGGCGGTAGAATACTCTATCATCGAACCCCGTGGTGGACTACCGGTTCGATGAAGCAATATCGTTAACATTGCTTTTTTGTAGAATGCTTATTGTGCTTTAATTGCTTTATGTTTTTTTGTATTGTCTAACGGGAAATTAAATCACAGCAGCAATATCGGCTCAGTTGCGTTCGGTGTCATTTTACTGGTTAAGTTGCGTTTCCTGCAGCGTTTTTTACTTGCAGCGTATGGAAGAAAAACGCTGCAAGGAAAAAACACTGCAGGAAAAGTAACTTAACCAGTAAAATGACACCGAACGCAACCGAGCCGACATTGCTGCTGTGATTAAATTTCCCGTTAGACAATACTTTACTTATCATTTTAAACTTTGAAAATGTAAGCTGCGCATGAATAAAAAGTTTGAAATGTATGCTGCCATTCTCATTTCGATTATCATTCGATTTTTCATATTGCAACATGCAGGAGGCATGTTTACCCCGCAGCGTGTGCGAACATGCCATTGTCAAATCCAGCTCCACCCGTTATTATCGGTCTGGTGCAAAAAACATGGATCTGAAAGGAAAAAGGCAGCATAGCAGCTGAAATTTTCGAAGCGAAAAAAACGGATTGAAACTACTCACTCACAATTTCTTGTCGTTAATCTTATCAGGAATGGCGATGGTTCAGTTTTCTCGGGACATTTCTGACCACAAAATTTCGGGACGTTGCGGGCGGTGCCAATGCATACGCGAACCCTGGCTGGGCTAATTGCTTTGGACTAATAATAAAATACTGGAACTACAAAATCAGATCGATTTTCTCTTTTGAATAGTACCGAAAGAGCGCACTTGCTTTAACGTGCATATCCCCTCCTAAACCTACCGTTGGAAACCCTCAACGCGTTTATCGGGTGCATTTCTAGGGAGAATTTCGTAAAAAAATTCGCAAAATCGATATGGTGCACTGTCGGTTGCTGTTCTTGTCGTTTTGAATAATTGGGGCTTAGTATTGGCATTGGATATGTACGTGTGTAGGTACATATTGGCAAGGAAACTTTTAGGGCACCTTTGTGAACTATTTACTGTCGTAGAACTCCCTCAGCGTGTAAAAAATATGAAAACCGTCTTTCCCACTCTCTGTTCAATAAAGCCTCGCTATCCAAAGCTAATACGATATTAAAGTCATTATCTCTTTGCTGGATATTATCTACTTTGTCCGTGCAGAGAATGCCGTCTTATCTTTTCTGTGTCCCTCCGGCAAACAATACTGAGTTATTAGAGAGTTCTCCTAAGCTTCATAGCCTGACTAGCAGCTTTAAATTAAAACAAAACTGAAATTTACACAACCTACCCACCCGCTGCACTGCTCCGTGATAATTTATTCCCCTCACGCTTCCACCACCCCTACCCTTCCCCCGTCTTCATCCCTGCGTCCTTGCCATTCAAATTGAACGTCAATTTCAAATTAAAAATTAAAAAATCAATTTTGAAAGTCCGGAATATGGAAATACCCGCTTCAGGCATAATTTCCTTAACAACGGTGCGATTTGCGGAAATTTAAAATTTTGAAACCGTTTGAACTGAGATGGAAATGACACGTACCTGCGTTTCCTTACGCCTTTGTTCCATTCTATAGGAATGGCGGTACGCGGACAACGCATAACAACGATAGTGCCGGCCCTATAAACGGACAAATGACAATGCAACCAGGGCGCTGCTTGCAAAAAGGTCTTGTCTTGCAATGGAGCCAATACGAGCCTTTCTTTGCCTTCGACGAAAAGTGGCAAATGAGAACAAGAAGCCCTGCATTGCCTTGTCTATTGACCGACTGACGGCTCTCGATTTTTTGTTGTCAGCTATTAATGCCATTGGAAATGATCTCAGAGCAGATTTTGATCGGAGATCAATAATGCCAATCTAATCCGTTTCAGAAGAACTGGGCATTAGAGATGTAAAACTACAACATATTTTAGCAGTGTATTCACTTAGATAAACAAAGCTCGAAATCTCGAAAACCAAGTCCCGCAGGAAAAAATGGTGTCTACCTTTTTTGATCAGCACAACCCAAGGAAACCGCGCGCCAGGCCCATTTTGTCGGGACCTTTACAGGACACTGAAAAAGTTGCAAAAGCGTTTGGCTGTCAACATCACCAACGGTAGAAACAATCCAGTGTTGTTTCACTTTAATTCGCTCAATTATACTTTGATAGGAGAACTTAAGTCAGCGTTGCTTACCTTGAATAGCTGTAGGTGAATGTCACATCAGAAAGAATGCATTTACCGGACAGAGCGGCCGTAAGTCCGCTGCTCGCAGGCACAGCCCCGACAGTGGGTTGGCGGACGAAGCCCCCCTTTGTTTTTTTTAACATTGTGACTGTGACAATGTGCTTAGAAAAATCGTGATTCTGCAACGGTTCTCTTCCATGATGCTTCGAGGCACAGCAGCAGGTATAGCCACAGAAACAACAATGATTCCCTTAGTGCAAGTAGGAAACTACACTGAATCATGGGAGCCATTATTGTTGCTGAGACTGTACCAACTCGAATTCGGACGCGTCTTGTAAATATCAACATGCAGCAAACGGGGCAGTTTCCAAAACGGCAACACGATAGCTTTTGCAGCAGTTGGGATCCCAATGCGAATTTCGTTGACCCCACCGGAATGCAACTGTCAGAAGATAATTGGATTTTGAGGATTTGCCATCTTCTAACCGGTCGTCCAACTCCAACAGCATCAGCAGAGCTGGGGAGCAGAGCAGTCAGCAGGCGCCGCTCGACCCGTTTCCCTTTCCCTGATGGTTACGGCGGCATCAGCGGTCGCAGGGCATTGCCATGCGTTCCAATTTGTGTAGACCGTATTTCAAAGGGCATCAATTAAATTTTAATTAGTAGTGTGTGGGGTGCCGCCTGCAGTCCAACCGTCTTGCCGACCTTATCTCATGTACAGTTGAAAACTCAATACTTGTCGGATATACATACGTTATACATTCTCATTATCTTGCAAAATTGCAACGAAATCAAAAATAGGCATTTTTATTGTTGTGTGTGTTTACACCATACTTATCAATTGCCAACATTACAAGCCTGTTTCATTCCAACGACTTCTTTCTGGGATAAACATAAAAAAGGTAAATGAAATAAATGGCGGTTTCCCAGATTTTGCAATAAACCCTGTTTTTTGCAATAAACCCCGACTCAGTAAAATGACGATTTCCGTTTTTCCATCTAATGCATCGTGAGCTATTCATTTCCGTCAACGTCGGAAAATGGAAATCACGGAGGCAACATTTTTTTTTTTTGATGAGAAAACAAGTGTCAACAAATGTTGGATTAACCCGCATCCTCACAAAAAGAGTGTTTGCAAATCTCACACCAATGCAGCCAGAAATTCCATGCAAGGGAGACACAATTACGCCACCGTGCAAGCAAAAGCATGCTGCCCACTGTCGCGCTGCACATACGAACAACTATACACGCGAGCGTTTTTACACAAGTATAAATACCAAATGTAAGTGTCTAAAATAAGTGCCTGGAGTGCATTTCGCTTCTTCTTGCGGTTCGTGAGGTTGGAGTGCATTTCGCTTCTTCTTGCGGTTCGTGAGGTGAAGCCACCCTCAAGCAAGCCGCGCTTCCCATCCTTTTTTAATGAACCGCGATGAGTGATATACAGGAACTGACTTCCATGGCAACCGTCGGCCATAAAAGTTTTGATCTTCACCTATCCGAAGCATTACACCAAAACTGACCGAAATCGAAATCGGATGCACTCACGTTTTGTTCCAATAACTAAAAGTAGCCTCCTAACTCTTTGAAGTTTTAATAGATAAACCGATTCCTTCCACAAACTGAAACAAATGATACGCGAGCTCACTAAGCATTTCGCAGAATAAGAGTGAATTTGGAGCAGATTTCGCGGAGGCTTACAATGCAAATCTTGATTCAGATCTGAATACAAAAGGAAAACGATACGAAAATAATATTTGATATAGGCAAACAGCAATATGGGCTCTGTAACAAATTGCAAGTTGTCTTGTCGCAAGGCCAAAAGACAGAGTTTGGGAAGAACACATTCAAAGATGTGCCAAGAATGGTGAAGCCTATCTTCCATAATTGGATTCGCAAAAATTCAAGTTAAGCATCGGCTCAGCATTTCTTAGACCATAATTTAAGAAATAATTGTTCGAACTATGCATTCTTATGGCTACTTTTGACCATAGTGTTCCCTAATTTTCTTTGTCGTTGTTTTTGCAGCTTTATGAATGAATATAACTAAAAATCGCACAATTTATTGAAGGAGCACGAACGCGAATTCATCAAAGAGTGATGTAACGGGATGGTTGATAAATGAACAACCCGGATGGAACTTTTTACAAAATGAACAGCTTTATCTGCAGTCAATATTTACAGCGACAGTTGAAATTCGTAGCCAGCTCTGAACAGAACTAAATACGTGGCAACCCACTTTGGCTCTTCTGACTCAACTGAATCAGGTACCAATGCAATGCAGCATTCAGACATGGCTGCTCGCGAGAACATGACACGAAAAAGAATGTTGAAATTAGATATAGCAGATAATGGCGCCGAGAATCTATATCAATTCGACGAAACAAAGATAGAAAATATGATCTTCAGAAATTTGCAAGTGATATAATAGGATGCATGGATATGTTTGGAGAAGGAGAAAACGTTTCCTAAATCCGAAGTCGAGGAACTCGAAAAAAATTAAGGTGTGCTTGTGTTTTTGTTTTGTCACCTATTTTCGTAACTTTATATATACGTACGCGATCAATTTCACGAGTTTTGGTCTTCTTTCTGAGATTTGACCGAGGAATTTCCACGGATGGCTGAAGATCCTGGTGAAAAAATGAATTCAAATTGGGATGAACAGAAATTTTATTCCCAGCAGCTGGAGAAACCCTTTAGATACGCATAAAATACGTATACAAAAATTCTTAAAGCACTGAACAGATACTTAATCGCACAACTGTAAAAGGTAAAATGAAAACGGCTCATTATGACCAAAATACAAATTTTAATTCGACATCACTAAAAATGCATTAATGGACCAGGCAGTCACACTTACCTATGAGAATCCATGCAAGTTGGGAAATCCGAAGAAAGCATCTAAGTTTCCGGAAGCCGTTCCTGCTCCTTGCAGGTGTAACAGGCTTCTCACGCTTAACCTGTCTCATGATCACTGTGCCGAGATCACATCGGTGTCATTTATGAAAGGATCACGTCACACTGAGAAGGTCAGAGCCTGCGAATAGATTGGGCCACAAGTAGAACAGTGGAAACACGGACACTTCGACACAAAGTTGGGTGCGTCGTTTGTGTGCAATCACCAACAGTAGCCTAAAGCACTTAGAACTTCTGGAGCGATTCATCACTCATCAGAACCATTTGTTCCACAGGCCATATCACACTGAAAATGAATCTGACATCATTACGAACAGACTACATTTCTTGTGTTATAGCTGTTTTAGAAGAATCTCCGTCGATAAACATGAACTAAAAGCATTTCAGCCGTTTCGGTCCACTGTCAAAAACATGATCCACCATTTTATAACTGCAGTAGAGGCACTCTGTAAATGTTTACCTGCACCAAAAAATCTGAAATTAAAATATGCTAAAATTATTATAAGTTGTCGAACTATTTTATGGTTGGCCCTTCTTTGCGCAAATAATCAATAAACTCCATTCACATCACACAATGAATTTTTAATTGCACACAATTCCTTTTGCGTAAAAGACCATGTGACAGTGCGATCGGATCGCCAAGAAGGCCAATCCATTTACGATTACAGTCAAGGTGTGTAATATTCTATTAACCTTGGTGTATACCTCATTCCACTTGAAGATATGAGCTAAGAATGGTCCCAAGTGTGCTCAGAGTGAATTCAGAATTCTTACAACAATGAAAACTCGGTCGAAAACTTCATTCTCGGCATAGAAATTAAAGTTTTTCTGTGTATTTAAATGGAAGAGTGTGAAGCATTCTCAGCTCATATCTTCAAGTGGAATGAGCTGTAGAGTAGATAACAGTCGCAATAAAAATATGGATCCGTTTAAGAAAAACGAAGAAGATAAATAGGAAGTGTCTTTACATTCTTTATCACCCTTACCTGAAAAATTCGCCTATTTCTCACTTTTTCGTGGACATTTTGCAAAAAATTTACAACTGGCTAAAAGGGAAAAAATTTCTTTACGAAAATTTAGTTCTCAGTTCACCAGCTTCAAGCATGAAAATTGAAATTCTGACCTTATTTCCTCCCCACAATAAAATTTGATAAAAATT
>JASGXE010005718.1:0-22450 GCA_030068105.1 Sinentomon sp. SZTP_YWyxl | reverse complement strand
CCATTTGGCCGTTTTGTGGCAGAAAATGCGACATGAAACATTGTTTTGTTTTCGCTGCAAGAGCATGCGGCAAAATTGATGATGCGCAGTGCGCACAACCGGTGTTGCCGGGACTTTTGCGAAGAAAGTCCTCAGAAAATGGTTTCGGATATTCACCTTTGGAAGATGGGTGCAGAGCTTATGTCTTCGAACACAGAGGAGCCAAACAAGCAAAAAGACAGAACATAGAGAACTCTGCTTACAATTCAAAAATCAACAAAGTCCAATTTGTGCGAATTGGTCAAATCCCAACGGCGGTCCCTGAAACATTTTCTCCAGCGGAGCCAGTCAGACAACTTGAGATGAACTGTGTGTGCGAAAATGGGCAATGAGATGACCCGTCAAATTCAAATTGGTCAGAAAACTGCAACTGAGAAGTAAAAAGCGTGCAAACGATTCTGGTTTGAAATTTTGATCTCATAATCAACATGAAAAAATTCCGCCTCAGGCGAGAATTGAACCCGGGACCTCAAGCACAGAAGACAGACGAGCTAACCATCTGAGCCACCGCAGCGCTGCGATAATTTCAACCAAAAACAACGCTGTTATTTTAATGTTGCGTTCAGAAGCGGACGGGCGACGGAAAAAGGGACATGCTGGCCAGCTTGCGGATTTCGCTGTCCTGAAAACATTTTCTTCGACCTTTTCTCGATCAAATATTTTGCCTGAGAACATTTTGACTGACTGCAGAGCGCAGCAGGAATGATGTTGGCATTCTGCACAAGAAACATGCATGTTGCTGAGGTGCGCAATTTTCATCTGAACAGATGTTTTCTGAAAAATGCAAGGCCAGCGCCATTCAGCTCCGTTTATTTTTCAGATTTGCCAACAGTGCTGCCGCCACATGGCGGCTTCACCGAAGCTGTCGATGTTCCTTTACCTATTGTTCTAGGTTCCATGCACTGGGCATCAGAAGCCTAATAAAATGTCATTTGGTACAAATGTCCACCGGAGACCTGTATACAGGGTGTCATGTAAAGGTCCAGACAAAATGTGCCTGGCGACTTCCTTGGGTCATGCTGATCAAAAAATGTAGACACCATTTTTTTTTCCTGCGGGACTTGGTTTTAGAGACTTCGAGCTTTGTTTATTGTGAATACACTGCTAAAATATGTTGTAGTTTTGCGTCTCAAATGCCCAGTTCTTCTAAAATGGATCAGATCGGAAATGATCTCAGATCAGATTTTGATCGGATATCAAATGATTTGAGATCATTTCCAATCTGATCCATTTTAGAAGAACTGGGCATTACAGACGTAAAACTACAACATATTTTAGCAGTGCATTCACAATAAACAAAGCTCGAAATCTCTAAAACCAAGTCCCGCAGGAAAAAAAATGGTGTCGACATTTTTTGATCAGCATGACCCAAGTAAGTCGCCAGGCACATTTTGTCTGGACCTTTACAGGACACCCTGTATAAGTCAGCCAAAATTTGCTAAAATCGCATGTACGGTAACCAGAAAATGAGCCAGCTCCCATTAATTCTGCTACAACCCACGTAATCCTAAAATGTGAACATGGAATTGAAAAAATGGGTTAGACTTGAGGGGGGATTGACCAGGGTCTCTGAGGCGGGCCTCTGGCCTTTCGCCTCACTCATTGCACAAACTTGAGTGGCAGAGAAGAAACACACCCAGGAATACCAACAACCACTTTTTGATGCAAAGTGGATGTTGGGGAAGTGATGTCCAAGAAGTGATGTTGGAAGCTGGCTGTATTTGTCCCAAAAACGTTCCAACAGCACATGCATGCATCAGGCTCTTCATCAGTATGGATCATTAATTTGAAAAGAAATGGTAACTGCCTTAAAATAGTTTTAAAATTATTTTGCGGAACAACGACAACGACTTGCAAGAGAAAAGATAAAGTAAATTTTCTTCAAGCCCATCAACAATGTGAAATTGTGATTTGAATTTATATCAAGAGATTTGATCAATAATTTTTCCATTGTATCCATTATTTGCACTGCTGCATCTCAGTAAAAATACACTTCAAGACTTGTGGAAATGTAAAATACCAGCATTTTACATGGTTTTGCATAACAAATTTCCCAGTTCCATCCATTCTTCGGTGGAGATCCTGAAATTTCTTTTATGACTTCAAAATCAACGAATTTTATCACTAATTAAAGACGGCGTGAATGATCAAGGCACAAAACTGACATGTCAATCCTCAACAATGATCATTGGACTGGACCCTGCAGAACTGGCACCAAATTCGATAAAAACTGATATCTCCTATTCAGGGCAGCTTCACTTTCTCATCACTGAAAAGGTACTCAATTTAGTGAAATATAACTGTGTTATGGATTTGATGACCTATAAAGGCGGAGCGGTATTTCAAATTGGAATAAGAAAACACTCTGTCAGAGACACGGGGATGCTGCAGAACAAAAGCTGAATGTTGTCTTTTTTAAAAGGGCATAAAACACCACCATGATTCTCACTGAACCATTTAGATATAGGCAGCGTCAACTATATAAAGCTGTCATAACGTCAGCTGACTCCTTCAAAGTCAGAAACATCCTCGAAATGATAACAGACAAGTCAAATTACACATTACTAAATCAGATAAATTGAGTGCCTTGGTCAGTGCTCAAACAAAAAAAAAACAGGCTTTGATGAACAAGGTTTCTTCAGCAAAAGACAAATATCTGCAATGAATTTTGAATAAGCACAGGCAGCGTTGGCACCGTAATTACAGCCAAGCCAACCATTGCTATTAACCTTTATTGGAGCCATTTTACCTTATGTCACTCGAGAAGTAGCGCGATGAAGGCAAGGCCAATAAATGATCAATAATCGAGATCAAAGTCCGAATCAATTAAGAGCCAAACCCGGTAGCAATGGGCAATGCAAATTAAAAATAGCTGATACTTAACAGGTACGCAATGAATCGATAACAAAATCACGTCGAAATCACAATTACCATCTGTAAACACAGTTGAAGCATCTGCCTAAATTTATAAACTCTGTGTCAGATGCTGATTAAAAATAAACTTATAAATATGAAAGGGAGCAAGAGTTATCGGAACAATTTGTGAAACATTTCTTGAAAGAAGAGAGAAACTCCAATTGAGGAAAAACTCAGCATTTCTTAAGATGAATCTTGTCTCTTTTAAAAAAGGGAAACACCATCATGGTTCAGACCGAACCATTTAGATAGGCTGTAATGAAAGATGTAAAACTATCTTGAGGTCAACTGACTCCTTCAAAGTCAGAAACTATCTCCAATGGAAGACAAACAAGTGAAATTGCTTTTCAAATCAAATATGAGTGTGTTGTTCAGGTGTAAAAACAGGCTTTTATGAACACCGTTATTCACGTAAATAGACAAACGTCAGCTGCTTTGGATAAAAAGGGCAGCATATGCACCTCGATTTCGGTCAAGCCGCCTACTGCATTCATTGGAGCCATTTTCTAGAGTTCAGTCGAAAGGAAGCTCCATGAAAGCAAATAGTTGGCAGAAATAGTGACCAATCAGCAAGTTCAAATTTCAATCAAACAAAGAGAAGATAAATCTAGCATCAACGGAAAATGCAGATCAAACACAGTTGCTTGATGAATCGATGACAAAATCATGAACAAAACCAATGTGAAATAAAATCATTGTTACACAGTTACAAAAGTAGCTACAGTTTACGCAGCGTGTAGGATGCAGATGAAAAACCCTTTCCCAATGTGAAAGGAAACATGACTTTTCGGAATAATGAGTGAAAACTTTCTTGAAAATGAGACAATCCAACTGAAGAAAAAGCCAGTGTTCAATTTTCATAACGATTTAAATTAGTTAAGCTCTGAGCCATTTTTACTTCCCATTTTTGCTTTTCAAGAAATGAGTTTTTGTTGTTGTCGACGGATTTGCTACCGCAGTTGGGAGAGACAGGAGACCAAAAAACATTTGCAATAACTTCTGCCACAGGAGCCATCTCTCTCAACACCATCTGACCCCGAACAAGTTTTCTGTAACGAGCAACCTGCATTCGTATAAAATTACACTTCGAACAACTATGGTTGTCAGTCAAAGTGACCAACGGCCAGCCTCATTGAGCAAAAAGCCAGCGAGCCCAGACTACCAAGGAGGTCAATCTGCGAGCAAATATCTACAAAAAAGGCGAGTTGCCTGTATGCCACCACTGATTCTTAGAAACAATGATCTCATTGGAGTTGATTGGTTATGCATCTGTGACACTTTGTTCAGTTGTCATTGACCACGCTGACCGTGAACTACAAATGCATATTGAAATTACGCATCTTAACTTTATCATTTGAAAGAAATATGCCTGTGAGGTGGGAACAATAATTGCATAAAACGTCTTTGTTGACGATTGCTGAAAATTTCAAAAGCAAAAAAAGCCTCAGATGCAAAGCCCGATTTCACAAATTTCAAAAATGGGGAAAGTGAAACTATCATGAAAAAAACTTCAGCAGATTCGTTGTTTTTATTTGCACTCAAGAATTTATCCAACAGAGATTTCCGATTCTGCGATCTCTGATTTTCGGCAGAGATTTTCGATTCTGCGATCAATTCCCGGTTCGGCAAAGCAACATTTTGTGAACGAAAGTGTCTTTCCAATGGCCAAAAGGGAACCCAAACATTCATCTTCTGTGGCTGTGTGAAGCCACCTCGTTGACAAAACTTGGCTTTGTCTGAATCCGGGAACTGATCGAATCAGGAACAAATAGAACAAGGGTTGAATGCAGTGTGAAAATGGCAGCAACAGAGATCAACATTCCGAAAGACTTCACCATACATTGAGTGAACATTGCCTTCATGCTTCGCGATGTTTGGGAGGGATTATATTACCTTTTTGTTGTGCTTGTTGCATTTCAGCAGTAATTCGAATAATTTTGTCTTGGAGAGCAAAGAAGATGATTCTCCTTTGGAGGATTTTCACACAAAACACAAATGAGAAAGGTTCTCAAGAAACACGTTTTAAGTTTGTGTTTCATCAACCGTTTTGAGCTCTAAAAGAACATCGCAAGACAGAAGAGCGACTTATTCGGTGGCACTGCTAGGCGTCTGTATGTTTTGCTCTGTTATCGCACTTAAGAATTACAGGCTCTTAAGAATTTTTGCTGTAGTCACACATTTCATATTATTGAATAACGGCCCATATGAAAAGTGACCAATTTTCTAGTCCTTCAAGACTGTCAATCAATTTATACTTTAGTTGCACTTGTCTCACTTGCCAAGAGGGCTTCCTATTTGGGGAATGAATGGCTTGATGATGCTTCAAGCAACTTGAGGAATTTGAACTGCAGTCACATCTGTCTCACTTAAAATGTCTGATAGAAGAATGGCGGATTTGGTGTACTTTCAGTGATCTTAAGAACTTTGCGCTGAAGTCATACTTGTCACATTTAAAAGACCTGTCAGAAGAGTTAATGATTTTGTGGTCCTGCAAGTTCTGCAAGCGCTTTGTACGGCAGCCACACTTATCGAACTTGCATGGATTCTTAGAAGAATGACTGATTTGATGCCGCTTCAAGTACCTGAAGTAATTTGAACTGAAAGGTCGTGAGAAGAGTGACGGATTTGATATTCCCTCATGGCACTTGAGTACTTTGTGCTGAAGTCACGCTTTTCACATTTGAATTGTCTATCTGAAGAGTGTCTGATTTTAGGACCCTGCAAATTTTGCAGGCGCTTTCACTTTGTGTAGTTGTCACACTGTGTGACTACTGTACAAAGCGCCTGCAAAATTTACACACACTTGACGCACTTTTATGGCTTTTTAGAAGAATGACTGATTTGATGACGCTTCAAGTTCATGCAGTAATTTGAACTGTAATCGCACTTATCTCATTTAAAAGGTCTGTCAGAAGAATAACGGATTTGATGTCTCTTCAGGGCTCTTGAATATTTTGAGCTGAAGTCACACTTGTCACATTTGAATTGTCTATCTGAAGAGTGGTAGATTTTATGGTCCTGCAAATGATGCAAATAATTTGTACAGTAGTCACACTTGTATCGCTTTTTAGAAGAAGAATGACTGATTTGATGACGCTTCATGGCACTTGAATGTTTTGCCCTGAAGTCACACTTGTCACATTTAAAAGGTCGGTCTGAAGAGTGACGAAGTTGGTGCCGTTTGAAATTAAATGAAAAATTCGTAGAATAATCGCACCTATCACATTTTAATCTTCCAGCGTAGGAAGGCTGTTGCACATTCAGGCTAATTGATGTCGTTGAATGAGAGCTGCCATCCGACTCTCCAGACCGTTGCACATTTTCTGAAAGGAATAAACAAAAGACACATCTTGCCATTTACAAATAAAAAGAGCACAATGCGAATAAAAAATTAAAAAGTTGATACCCTTAATGCTATTTTTAAAATTAAAAATGGCAAAACAAAGATTAAACTTGCATTCAGTTTCAGAAAGTTGAAGATCCCTTCTTGTACAATGTGCACTTGTAGTCCTATCGGAATGTACAGGGTGTCACATGAAAGTCACTAAAAACCATACCACGCGATTCTACATGCATTTTCAAATCGAAGTTGTTCAGTGACAAAATGTGCTCCGACCCTTCATATGCGAGATATGGGCCCCCAAAGTACCAAAAATTCACTTTTTTGAGGACACCTGGGGGTGATTGTGATATCCATATAGCTCCAACGTTTTGGGACTGGATTCTCCTCATCAAACTCTTTCAAAAACATCCAGTTGTCAAACGTGCTCCTATGCCCCAATTTCCAGATGTGGTATCCCAAAAAATTCCCGAGTTGAATGGCCGGAAATTCCAATCGAGCGATATTTCAGCTTTATCTGATTTCAGTCTTTTTGTTTCCCACCGGCTGAAATGTGCTTTCATTGCGTGATTGTGGACTGCTGCATTCCGCTATTTCCGATTGACGAAATTGAAACCACCCTTTTGTGAACAAGGTGCCATTCCATGTCCAAAAGGGAATAAAACCATTTTGTCTTTTTGATGTCTCAGGGCAGCTTGTTCACGAAACGTGGGTTTTCTGAATCCGGTAATTGACCAAATGGGAAAGAGAAAATGGATGTAAAATGTCCTGGTTTGTTCCTGAGTACCCTGTATTGATTAAACGTAGATACGTATAAATATGGCAAAATAAAACAAGTCTAATACTGCTGGCGAAGTAGCTCATGCTCCCGTGATGAATTGCTTTTCAGTTGCAAAAATGACAACTCTGGAATGGGAGTGTCTTTATCCTCAAATAAATCACCTTGTCAATTTTCACTTTTACATCCATGACACAATTCTCTTTTAAAAATGGACGTAGGTAGGCCGCTGCGCAAGCCCATCTTTTTTTTCATTGTTGCTTTTGTGAGGGAGAATCTGGGTCAAGTGGTCATCAGTGTTGCTCAACTGTTCACAGTGGATGTGTCGCTTAGACCACCCGCGACAACACGCGGTCCTATCATGATGCACTGACGACCTTAGTTCTCATACATACAGACAAAAAGTGCCCCAAGTGGCTCATGCATGACATAAGAAGAGGGCCTCTGTTTTCAAAAAAAAAACTTACAGGACGGATTTTCGCATCATCCAATTGGGCCCAATAATATCTATTAATTCCTCACATATAAGCCTGTAAGACAAACCGCAGCATAATTCAACAGGTATAAATGGTGCACAGCACAGGATCATGTCACAAAAACAACCAGACAAGCAAAAAGGAAGAAATGCATGAACGTCATCCAAAAATGCATTTCATTTTGGCTTTTTGTTTTATGAGAGGCGCCCAACAAATAATGAGAATTGCACCGAAATTTGCATTTGAAATGAATTTTTCCACTTTGGAGTCAAACTTATATTCGCTTTGGTGTTTTGGCGAATTTGAGACTTTTACGATGCAGAATTCGCATTCCATGACAATTTTAAAATTAGGGGTATGGGTGTAAGATTCAATTAGCCAGGTGCATGGAATTGAGAAAAGACTTGTTCCGCCACCACCAAACCACAGGAGCACCAAAATCATGTTCTTGTGACAACTGTGCAGATATTTGGGTCAAGCGTGTAGTAAAAGTTATTCATTTGGGTGACGTTTCTTGTGTCTCAACACCTTGGTCTGGAGAAACGTCTTGTTTCCCGTCTTTTCACACCTGTCAAATCGGCTGCTTTGCATCTGCTTGATGCTTTTTTGAAATGACCATAAAATCAAAAATGTGCAGGGCATTTTTCTAAAAATCACCCAAGCACCTTAAAACGAATCAAAGTTTGACACCAAAGTGGAAAAATTCATTTCAAAAGCAAATTTCGATGCTATTCTCATTATATATATTGGGCGTCTTCGTAATTTCCTGGGAAATTGAGGCCTGTAACATCTCAATGGATTCATCCATTTCATTTTCAAACAACCTTCTCAACGAAAAGCAACTATCTCTAAATCTCAGTGTTTTGTTTGGAAACTGCAGCTCTACGAATCCTGAAAATCCTGTCGGACTCCAGCTACTGAGAGATCCAGAATACGTAAAGAGTAAGTGATCAAAAAAATCCAAGAAACTCCAAGATAAAGTTGCAATCAATGAGCTCATGTTTCCATGCCTCATAAACTGCAATCGCAAAAAGTTTTAAGATCCCGACACTGGCAGCAAAATTCAAACAGATTACCTGAATTCTCAGAGACAATTCCCACATAAGTAATTAGCAGAGGATCAATTTTGAATTCAGTCTGGCTGCTTTTGTCATCTTCCAACTTGTAACCCACTGCTTCTTCAACTTCCAAAAACGTGCCACAACACGCATTCCTGTTTTCATCACTTGGAACTTCTTTGAAATCCTTCCTTTCAAGGAATCCTGGCTCCAACTTTATATCCTGATTGAAATTATTCCCATCGCAAACAGGATCAGACAGCAACAGCTCATCAACAGTGGTTGAAAACGACAACCCTGGAATGGGAGTGTGTTTTTCCTCGAAGAAGTCTGCTTCATCTGTTTCCGTTTTTATATCCATACCACATTCCTTTCTCGAAAGAGGAAACTTATGATTTGCCAGTGTTTGCAATGTCCTGTTCGCCTTGATGACCTAAATATCAATTTGGATGTAATAAAGCTGAGAAATTCAGAGTAAGAAGCGTTTGATGAAAACACAACTGAAAATGCAAGGTAGGCCAAAAAGGAGAAATTTTCAACGTCATTTGTTTCCGGTTCGCTCAATTTCCTTTTTCCGAAAAAAAAAACTACATTTTCGGAACAAGGTGCCGTTCCATATCAAAAGGCAATGGAACCATTTTACCGTTTTGCAGTCTGTTTCGGGGCACCTTTTTCTTCACAAAAAGTGGGTTTCTGGGGAATTGGCTGAATAGGAAAGAGAAAATGATATAAAATGTCATCTCTTTTCTGGTCCAGCATGTTAATAAAAGGTATGTATAAAAATCGATAAACAAAATCAGTCTGATACTACATTGCGAAGGAGCCTGTGCTGGCAGGCAAATAACACTTTTGTCAATAACAACCAGCTGTCATTTCAAATGATTAGTCTGCAGGAACGAAGCGTAATGGCGTTCCTACCCACTCTTAGTGAAAACAAAATCAAAGACCGGATTATAAATAAAAAAGGAAATGGAATCTTTAAACTAATCACATTTGGATTCGAAAAAAAAATGAATTTTTTCGTGCAATTCTGGCCTACTCACCAAATTGACTACAACACAGTGCTGCCTGGCAGAATCAGTGTGGTGCTGAACGCAGCAGTGAAAGCCACACCCCACTTTCTTTCTGTAAGGGACCTTCACAGAAACTTCAGATTAAACTTTGTAAAAATTGGTATGGAAGCTCAACTTGATTACTGAATTCTGCCCGCCTTCCTTAGAGAAGACACATTCCCTGTCTTCCCCAAAAACGCCATCCAACCCCATCGAGTAGACCTGAGGACATTACAGTTGAGTTGAGAGCGACTCGGCCTTGATTTTAAATCCCGAAATCATTCATCAACCTCCATGGACTTTCTTGAATGCACTTCTTGCTACCTTTCGAAAACAAAGCCCACAAGAGTTGAGGATATAAATCCGGAATAGCATTCGGAACTCACAACTGTTGAAGGGCAAGCCAACATCTTATCACGGTGGTTAAAGTACCTCATGCAACGTCCTGCGAAATTGCACGGTTAGTCAAAAATCAACTAGCAGTGACACTTTTATCGCAACATTTATGAGTCATAAATTTTCAGTTTTCAGGCAAGTGTCCAAAACATCTCTTACAAATTATGGGGGAGAGCTTTTGGACTCTGGCCTGAAATTGGAAAATCTGCGCAGAGCAAAGATATCAGTGGGAACAGTTGTTCAGTTTAAGATGGAAAAGAAATTAATTGAATGATCAACTGAAAGTCATTTATGGTCATTCAGCAAATCTAACTCAACAAATGCTTACATGGTTGGTGGTAAAGCAACTTTAACCAAGACGAATCAATCGTCAGTGAAAATGCTTACGGTATGAGAAAGGGGAAAATGGAAAGTGTTTCCACGGGTTGATCATGAGGTGGAAACCTTTGTTATTGACCATCCAGGGAGGGAAACTGAATAGGTATTTGAGAATGTCATCAGGGCAAGCACTCAGTGATGGCAAAATCCACTGTCCATTGGAGCGGACTGAAATTTGTGATGGACTCCATCAGCAGTGTGACGACCGACTCATAAAAATCTGAAGAAAGAAGAGACAGCCTCAGGGATTGGGGAAAAGTAAAGGGAAAAGTGCAGCCCCAAGGAATACGGAGAAAGGGTCGCCTCAAGGAATAAGGGAAAAGGGTAGCCTCAAGAATAGGTGAAAGGGTAACCTCAAGGAATACGAGTAAGAGGAAAGGGTAGCCTCATGAATAGGGAAAATGGGAGCCTCGAGGAAAAGGGGAAATGGTGGCTTCAAAGAATGGGGAAAAGGGCTGCCTCAAGGAATATGGAAAAATGGTGACCACAGAGAATGTGGGAAAAGGGCAACCTCGGGGAATAGGGTAGCCCCAAGGGATAAGTGAGAAGGACCGCCTTAAGGAATAGGGGAAAATCTCAGCCTCGGGGAACATGGGTAGCCTCAAGGAGGGAACACTGGTAGCCTTAAGCAATAAAGGGAAAGGGTCGCCTCATGGAATAGGGGAAAAGGGTAACCTCAAGGAATGGGGGGCTATAAAGCATTTCGCTGCTTTCCTAGTCTTCTGGTCTTTTATTCTAGTGACGTATCGCTTGCTAAGTTTTCTGTGGCAGGAATTGAAATAGGCTTCTCCCAGCAACGAAAATGGACCTCATGCAAACGCATGGTTGAGGCTTTCCATGAGTGTGAATTCACAAATTCAGAATTGTCAATCACTTTTCAATTCTGCAGGAACCCGCATATTTGTCAGAAGGACACAGAGTCCAAGAACAATGGATTTGCTTTGCCATTTTAAAAACGTTTTTGCAAAAAACACCCAATAAGAGCTTCTGGAATTTTTGTTGCGACAGCCCACAGATCCTTTACTGCTTGCAAAACCATCGATGCCAAACAAAAGGTCATCACGCAACAGCAATTCAGTTATCAATCCTCAAAAGTTTTCATTGGATTGAAACCTCTATGGTTGAGTTAGCACCATTTCTTATCAATGCCAGCTTGACTGTCGGCTATCGAATTTCTATCTCAACTGATCGTTGCTTTTCAGATTGTTTGCGGGCTATTGATTTTCCGACTTGATTGTTCGTTCTCACTCTAACCAATGTTTATTTAGGTTCGCTAATGGGATACCTATACAAGATTTTAATCACCAAATTGAAAACTTTTCTACTTTTTGCCTTTTGCTTCGCAGATCGATTTCCAAACAGTCAGTGGACCCTTCAGCTTCTTTTGTCTACACCAACTTATTTATATTTTATAACAATTCAATGCTACCAAATCAATTCCATTTGTGGCAGGCATATCAATTACACCAGCAAATCAAGTTGTCAGGCCCAAGCCATGATGGCCTTCTTTTTAGGATATATGTGGAATTGGATTCAATCCAGTTGGCAACAGTACCAATATTGATCCACTATCTTTTGGGTTGCCCTGTTTTTCGACGGGAAAAAAACCGTTCCCTCCCCTGTCAAACCCTCTTCGCTATGCCCCTAAGTTGGTCTTTTTGTTTATGCACATTGAATCACCGAAATACGTTTAAAATGAGAGAAATAATTTGACTCAAAACCAACCGAAACCTCTGATCCGAAATCGAAACCAACTCATCAAACTCCTCATTTCGACTCATAAAGTCGAAGAGTGTCCAGATTGACAGAAACAAATTGTTATCAGAAGAATTTTTGCAACGTAATTTTGAGCTGGCCATCACTGGTGTGGCCACTCCTGGATGTTTTGAGTGAAAGAAACTTGTTGGATTACCAATAAGTTCAAGGGGGCTTTGGAGTGATTCCATTTTGGGCTGATTTATAACAGAAAAGAACAGAATCATTTGCAACAACTTGTTTGGGTAGCCCTTCAGAAGACCCATTTTGTCAAGAGCTTGGTTTGTCAACCTCCAACTTTCCTTCTGATTACCAGAATTAAGGATTCCATTCATGTGATCCGTTTCTCAGCAGCCCTTAACAAAGAGGTCAACTTGTTCTTGTAATGTGTGATATTTCAATTATAAATCTTCGTTGAAGAGGTTCCTTTTCAACCGTTTGAAGAACTGCTTTTCTTTTGATGGACATCAATAGGTCAAAGGTCAACCACATTCGTTGCTCGTTCATGTTGTACCGTGAGTAACGGCCTCTATAGTATCCTCTCACTTTAAAATCTGCTTCCCCAGGTACGTTTCCTCACGTATGTAGCCTCACGGATTGCGGAATTTAAACTGGGTTGAAATATTTCAACAGCCAGGTTGACATCTGAGCAGGGATAAACTGATCCAACACGAAAAGTCGGCAGCACACGTAACAGTTTTTCCTTATTGAATTCAGAGAAAAACCTGTAATTTTCCTCACATTTTAAAATTGCCGGGAGTTCACAACATCGCCTGAATTGGAAAAATATGGCCCATTCAAGTTGCAGAATGAGAACCGTCTGATATTAAGGACATGAAAAGACAAAATGGAAAAGTAGTCGTAAAAAGAAACTTGTGACAACAAAGAAAATTGTGTCACTGAAGTATCACTGTGACAAAACCGCAACACTTAATTGCTGGACTGACATCAGCCGGCAGAATCCCGTAGTGATTGTCCAGGATGCGTATTTGATTAATCTATACGAATCGGGCACTTTTCCATCTAACCCCATTTAAATGTCCCGAGCCACAAAAAGGCAGGAAAACACCCTGAACATAGAAAATGGGTTAGGTAAGGTTGTGATAGGTTGGTTAGGCGAGGTTAGGGCAGGTTAGGTTAGGTTAGGTTAGCTTTAATTTGCTTTCTTGTCCAAGCGCCAAATCGGGACACTGCCCGATTCATATAGATAAATAAAATACGCGTCCAGGATATAAGAGAAACTTTTCCAACATATTTTTTGAAAGATATGGGCCCAACTTTGAATGGGTGGTCATGACGGCCATAAAAATTTGGGATTTTAATGAAACTCAGAAGATCTCCCCACCATCAGAAGTTTCCAAGCACTCGAAAAAAGCGAAAAATATGAAATAGCTTCCTTCCAATAGCCAGTTTCGGCCAGTCGCTGGGCAATCATTGCAGAAACGCTACTCCGCCTCCGGTAGTCACCTATCACAAATCGGGTGGCACGCCTCTGAATGTGTTCTAATGAATCACAGTGGGTGGTTAGATGAGGATCCCCAGAAGTAGATGCATGCTCTGAAATAGGCCTGATAAGTGTGAAATAAGCAAGCTCCCAAAGTTCCATTGGACATTTCCAAAAATTTCTTTTTGCAAAGTATACAGCACTATTTGCTTTTTTAGAAACAGTTGCAACTTGTTGGGACCAGTCAAGATTGTTATCAAGAATGCCTCCCAAATACTTGGAATAGGTTTGTAAGGATTAAATTTTTTGGAATAGGTTTGTAAGGATTAAATTTTTCCATCCAAAACATATGATAAATCATCCCACATTTGCTGAAACGAACTACTGAACACTTTGCAAGGTTAAGTTTCATGGAAGAGGTCTTGCACCTTTTGGAAATTGTTGACAGATCATCCTGCAAATTTTCAGAATCAGACAGGCCATGAATTGGTCGACAGATTAGGCAATCGTCAGCAAATAACTTTACTTTAGACCGAATGTTTCCCACAATGTCGTCAATGAGCCTGTGGAACAGCCGATGTGACTGGTAAAATATCGGACAGGTCATCATCAACTTCAAAAGCCTTTCAGCAAATGAAGAGATACGTTATCGAGACCCATGAATGCCAATTTTCTTTGGGGAATGGAATGGCTGACTGTGTCAAATGCTTTTGAGAAATCAAGCAAAATAGCATCGACCCTCAACCCATTGTCATGAGACATGGCCACTTCTTGGCTAAAGGAAGCAAGTTGAGTTTCACAAGAATAACCATGCGGAAACCATGCCGTGCTCTACTCAAAATTGAAGGGGAATCCAGAAAGCTTCCAATGTGACTGCCTATAAGGCATTCATGTATTTTGGAGCAGTATTTGATGTATTTGATGGGGTGGTAATTCAAAGTTTTTGTTGGATTTGTCACCTTCTTTAAAGATTGGAATAATGGTCGACCCATTCCAAGCAACAGGAATGTTGCCAAAATCCAAACTCAAATCCAAACATACAAATAGAAATGGAACCCTAAGTCACATTGCATTTCATCTTCATGATGCGATTTATTACCATTGTTTCAGTTATTCGAGGATTGTCAAGACTGGAAAAGAATTGCCTCGGTGGGATCTCCGGAATTCCATCGGAACAAAAATATCAGCGAACGACTTGTTGAGAATTTCGACTTTGGCCCTGCTGTCAATAAACGTCGAAGAGTTTGAATCACTTTTAAGTATGGGAATAGAGCTAGAAGTACTCCAGCGATACATTTTCTAATGCAAAAACCTTTTCGGGCCAGCAGTCGAACCTTACAAAGCGAACTGAGATATTGTTAAAGAGCTTTATATTTGAGCTTAGAATATTTGGAAAAATAATTTTTATATGCAGAATAAAAAGAATAGAGCACACTTTTCTATTTAAACTGTTTGCAAGAAGACTGACGGATCAGATGCAGTTGTAAGTTTCTTCTACGCTTTGTCCTATAATTGCACTTGTCACATTGAAAAGGCTTGTCAGAAGAATGACAGAGTTGATGTATTTTCAGGGATTTTGAAGACTTTGTTCTGAAGTCACACTTTTCGCATTTGAATGGTCTATCTGAAGAGTGACTTATTTTGTGGCTTTGTAAATGACGCAAATGATTTGTGCAGTAGTCACACTTGTCGCACTTAAATGGCTTGATAGAAGAATGACTGATTTGATGACGCTTCAAGTTTCTGGAGTACTTTGCACTGTAGTCACACTTGTCACATTTAAAAGGTCGGTCTGAAGAGTGACTATGCTGGTGCTGCTTGAAACAAAATGTCCTGTTCGTGGAATAATCACACCTGTCGCATTTGAATCTTGCATCATGAGAAAGATGTTGCACATTCAGGTAAATTGATGTCT
Source organism: Sinentomon sp. SZTP_YWyxl (assembly GCA_030068105.1). Taxonomy (NCBI): domain Eukaryota; kingdom Metazoa; phylum Arthropoda; class Protura; order Sinentomata; family Sinentomidae; genus Sinentomon; species Sinentomon sp. SZTP_YWyxl. The sequence continues at coordinate 6,903 of JASGXE010005718.1, read as the reverse complement.
TTGAATAACAGCTATCATCCGACTCTGCAGACCGTTGCACATTTTCTGAAATTAATAAACAAAGATTCAAAACATCAGTGCAGTAAAATTCAATAGGTATACGTATAAACGGTGCACAGCACAGGATCATGACACAAAAACAACCAGACAAGCAAAAATTAAGAAAAATATGAAAATCACATTGTCCAAAAATACATTTCCCAACTTTTATTAGTTTTCCAAAATTTTATTGTAGTGAAACAGGCGAAACAAATTATAGAAGTAAAGAAGACGATTGTGCACATAAAATAAAAGTAAATCCTTCTCGTTTCAATGCTGCAATATATCAACTAAATTTTGAACCTATTGTTTCGTCAAATGATTCTGAACAAGCTGTTAGTTCCCTTCATGAGGCGTTAAAGGCTGCTCACGCAAGCTGTGCCACTGGTTACGTTTTCAAAACCAAAAAAATGTTTAAAATTCGCAAAGTTAGAATGGATGAGTACTCTTTTAAGGTCCAAAATCATTCTGAGGGATAATCTCAGAAGCAAATTACTGAAAAAGCCTTATTGTGTAAATTTGAGCAATAGGCTCTTGGCCCTTACTCAAGAAATAGACAATTGTACTGCCAGAGAAAAAAGTCAATTTTACTCAAATTTAATAAATAATGCTACCACAGCAAGATTTGCTTGGAAAATAATAAGACGTGCACTCAACATTGAAACTAAATCTAAAAAGACTTCAATTATTCTAAATATTGAAAATGGTTTGGTGCTACATGATCACTATGCTTTGGCAAATAAATTTAACGTGTTCTTCTCTGAAAATACTCTTCTTAAAGGAAGACCTTCTCTCTGTGAAAGTCCGTTAATCACATGACACTGCTCTGCGAGTCTTTTTTTATTGAACCTGTGTCCAATAACGATGTCATAAGTTTCATTCATAGCTTAAATAACTCTACACCTGGTCCTGATGCTATAGCTGCATCAGTCTATAAAACTAACTCTTTGAAGCTGTCACCTGTTTTATCACACCTTTGTAACCTTATGTTAAACACTGCTATCTTTCCATCTTGTTTAAAAGACTCTTTTATTGTCCCAATTTACAAATCAGGAAGTTCAACACAATGCGAGAATTACAGGCCAATTATGCTGTTCACAACTCTGAGTAAAATATTTGAGAAAGCTCTGTATCACAAACTTCTTAGTTTTTTGGAAAATAAGAATCTATTGAATGAGAACCAGTATGGGTTTATGAAGATCAAATCCACTATGGATGCTCTGCTCAATGTGGTCAATCGTATCAGGACGAATTTCGATGACAAAAAGTTGACTCTGGCAATATTTGTCGATCTTTCCAAAGCATTTGACTCCGTTGATCATGACATTTTATTAAATAAGCTTGCTATCTATGGCGTACGTGGAAAAATGAATACCTTATTGGAATCTTACCTGAAAAATAGGCCACAGAGAGTGAAAATAGATAACACCTTTTCAGAAGCCATTGTCATTAAAAAAGGTGTTCCTCAGGGAAGCATCTTAGGACCACTGTTATTCGTCATCTACTTGAACGATCTCTTTTCATATCTTGGTTATAAAATGGTTGCCTATGCTGATGATAATAACAATTCTCATTGAAGGGGAAGATCTAGAGGATATGCAGATTCATGCAAAAATCGCCTTAAACGAATTAATTCTTTGGTGTAAAATGAACAAACTTTCAATTAATATGAAGAAAACAAAATTTTGTGTTTTTGGCTACATTCAACAAAGGATAGATATGCCGAGGGACTTAAGAGTAGGGTGTCAAACTATTCATCATCAAAATGTCAATAAGCTATTGGGTGTGAAGATTGATAGTTGCCCATGTTGGCATGCCCAAATTTCAGAGCTAAAACGAAAATTGTCATTTGCCATATATCTGCTAAATCAAGCCAAAAAGGTCCTACCCCAGGCAACATTAATAAGCATACAGTATAAGCGCTATTATCTCCGAACATCGGCGACAGGTCGCCGCCGCAGCGATTATGCGAAAAGGCGAATCTGCCGCCTTTTTTTCGAAGATATTGTTTGTTTTTAAAAAATATTGACAAATAATGATTAAGAAAAAATTGCTTTTGAAAGAGCGTGCAGGGTGCTCGGTTGGTCAAGCGTTGGAGAACCGGAAGTTTGTCGAAAAGGCAAACCAGCTGGCGCTATTGCAGCATGTTTGTGAAGGGACCTATGCTGGAGCTTATTGTCCCCGCGCTGCACATGCAGCGCACGTCTTTGGAGGTTCAGACCTCTAGACGGAACGGCCAAAACTAGGGTCTTCCTTGGCCCTGGTCAAAACGTCCAAAAACGTCCTTGGCCCTGGCCAAAAACGGCCGTTCGGCTCACGTGATTATCTCCATGTTTTTCACTCCCAGATGACTCTCACCCAACATGGGCACAGAATGTCAGACTTCAGAATAACTTCCTTGATCTCATCAGCAAAATTCTGTCAGTTTCGGGCAAGTTAGAGTGGTTTGTTCTGCTTTGGAAAGGTTGGAGCTGGCATTCTGGTTTTGTTCGAACCGAAAGTATCTCAAGTCAGCTGAAAAGTGAAAAGGGCTGGGTGCCTCAACTTGAACGTAATGAAATTGGCCGTTGCGATCGAGTGACATTATTGATCAACACAATTTATTGCTTTTCATTGGCAAACCCCGAAAGCTAACTTAGTTCTGTTGAAATGATAGGCGAAATTCTTGTTGTTGGGTGTCAATTTCAACTGGTTCCGAATCAAAAACAGTGTGCAGAATGGAAGACATCCGAGCGCCTCTTGCCACACTGCCCGAAAAGGGTCCAAAACAAATACTGAAGCTGAAAAAACGGTTTCCTATCTTTTTCTTATTCACAAAGACTGAAATTTTGCGTTGTTTTTTATTCCTGATCATCTTGCGAGAAATTGCACTTTCGCGGCCAGGCATGGATGCAGACGTTCAAACACAATGACAACATCAGTTGTTTTTGTCAAAAAAAGATTCTGTTTCATTTGTGGCACTTTTTTGGCATGTTCATGGTCACGGAATTCTGGTTCGCAATCAGTGAGGTTGGTGCTGCGGCCATTATTCGGAAATTGATCTTTGGAGCCTTCCATGGGGCGAAGAAGGGGTAGGATCACATTGAGGTTCGGGTCGGAATTAAAACCAGGTTAACGGGGGATCCTTGTCAGGCCAGTTCGACAGGTTTCGATCTCTGGGCAATGTTTTGGAGCGTTTCAGGTTCTTCCTTTTTAGTCGTATCGTATTTTGCATGTTTATGGCTTCTTGGCCCTGTCACAGTGAAAATGAGTCACTGTGATTGCTTGCAGACGTTTCGAACTCCTAACAAAAAATGGTTGATCATCAAATCCCCATATTTGAAGCGATTTTTGCAGCGAGCGTTAATTCCTTCTATTGTAACATCGTGTTTCTTTTGAGTGCTAATGTTGGGTCCTTTTTGGCGTTGCATTTTAAGCATTGCAGCGATATTTTCATCGAATGGCCAGAGCTCGAAGAAACACAATCGCAATGCGATTCCAGTTTTGTTGCTCCATGTAGTGGCCTACGTTTTCGACTCCTCGTAAATTCTACTGTGTTCGTGCATTGACCCGGATTGCGCAAAAAGCGAAAAGCATGCAAAATAAAAACTAATCAATCCTGATATGCACGGCTATGTTTGCCATAAGATCGCTCATACTGTATATAGAGCCCATTTTGAATCACACTTGCAGTATTGCGCAGCAATTTGGGGCCAAGCATTCCGCAATACTTTGCATCCAGTTCAAATGATTCAAAACAGAGCAATTAGAATTATTGATAGCCTGGCCTTCAATAGCTCTACCTTTCACTCATATAAAAAGCTTGGGTTTCTAAATGTTCATCAGATTATTCTATATCAAGTATCTGTTATAATGTTTAAACGCATTCATTGGAATAACTATGAACAAGTTATCCCCCTTGTTTCAAGGACTATTACCTATAATACTCGATCTGCCTCAAAAGCATGTCAGTTAGTAACAGAAAGAGTTAGAACTTCCAGAGGCCGATTTTGTATTCAGTATTTTGGTACAAAATTGTGGACTAAAATCCCCGAAACCATACAAAAACTGTCAACCCTGAATCTGTTTAAACAGCAAATCAAAATTTTATTGATAAATAATCCTGACCAGTTTGGCGAACAATTTTGGGTCGACTTGTGAGACATAGTTGCCAGTTGTAAAACAAGGGAGTCATTTTGACTCCTCTGGCACTTTATTTACCTACCTCAAGGGAGCTGCATCATTTGAGCGATTAATTCCAAACAAGTTAAACATTATTTTAACTCTTGCTCCCTGATGTAATATTTCCTTGAAGAACATTGAAAAAATCAGACAGGCAGGTTAATTCGTAAGAAAAAATGACAGTCAGGTTAATTCGTGAAATGAATTGTTGATTTTATGTACCCAATCACTTTATATTAATTGTTTTGTCTCTTTCCTGCTGTGCGATGCTTTCGGCATCTGTGATTTTGTCTAGGGTTACCAAATTGATTTATGGTTGACTTGTTTTTTTTGGTGATGGTGATTTCTGAATTGAAAGTGCATGCACATTTTTGCAATTCCAATTTGACTTGTCATCATGGCCTTACCTGAACCCAAAAAACCCAACGATTTAAAGTCGCAAATGACGAATGCATTGCTGGTAAGTGTGAATGTCAATTTTTCTCTCCCAAAACTTTTTTTCTTTGTTCTTCTTTTGTACCTCCACTGGTTTATGTGATTTCGATTTCGAAAACAATAATTATAATATTTTTTTTTCTGCTTTTCCCAATTTTAATAATTCTCCATCCATCACAGCATCAAACATTCCATTTTACAAAATAATGTTCACATTTTATTAATGCAGCACAAATTTCACTTCCATTAACATGATTCCCGACATGATTCGATTAGACAATTGAAGCACGTGCACCTCGAATGTTGATTCGAATAGAGGAAAAATAAGAAATAAGAAGAATTGCACTTAAACAATTTTGTGAAATTTGCCAAGTAATGTCGATTTCAAAAAATGTGAAATTTGAATAAAATACACCCAACGAAAAAAAAATTAATTCACGAACCTGTCTAGCTTGATACTTTTCGGAAGGTGTTATGATATTTTGCAAATTTCGCAATGTTTTTGGAGTGCATTCTTCTAATTTTCTTATTTTTCCTCTATTCGAATCAACATTCGTGGTGCACGTGCTTCAATTGTCTATTCGAATCATGTCGGGAATCATGTTAATGGAAGTGAAATTGTGCTGCATTAATAAAATTGTGAACATTATTTTGTAAAATTGGAATGTTTGATGCCTGTGATGGATTGAGATTATTAAAAATTGGGAAAAGCAGAAAAAAAAAATATTATAATTATTGTTTTCGAAATCGAAATCACATAAACCAGTGAGGTACAAAAGAAGAACAAAGAAAAAAAGTTTTGGGAGAGAAAAATTGACATTCACACTTACCAGCAATGCATTCGTCATTTGCGACTTTAAATCGTTGGGTTTTTTGGGTTCAGGTAAGGCCATGATGACAAGTCAAATTGGAATTGCAAAAATGTGCATGCACATTTCAATTCAGAAATCACCATCACCAAAAAAACAAGTCAACCATAAATCAATTTGGTAACCCTAGACAAAATCACAGATGCCGAAAGCATCGCACAGCAGGAAAGAGACAAAACAATTAATATAAAGTGATTGGGTACATAAAATCAACAATTCCTTTCACGAATTAACCTGCCTGTCATTCTTTCTTACGAATTAACCTGCCCGTCTGATTTTTTTCAATGTTCTTCAAGGAAATATTACATCAGGGAGCAAAAGTTAAAATAATGTTTAACTTGTTTGGAATTAATCGCTCAAATGATGCAGCTCCCCTGAGGTAGGTAAATAAAGTGCCAGAGGAGTCAAAATGACTCCCTTAATGTATCAGGTGAGAGGTTTTACAACTGGCAACACTGTGTCTCACAAGTCGACCCAAAATTGTTCGCCAAACTGGTCAGGATTATTTATCAATAAAATTTTGATTTGCTGTTTAAACAGATTCAGGGTTGACAGTTTTTGTATGATTTCGGGGATTTTAGTCCACAATTTTGTACCAAAATACTGAATACAAAATCGGCCTCTGGAAGTTCTAACTCTTTCTGTTACTAACTGACATGCTTTTGTTTTTGAGGCAGATCGAGTATTATAAGTAATAGTCCTTGAAACAATGGGGATAACTTGTTCATAGTTATTCCAATGAATGCGTTTAAACATTATAACAGATACTTGATATAGAATAATCTGATGAACATTTAGAAACCCAAGCTTTTTATATGAGTGAAAGGTAGAGCTATTGAAGGCCAGGCTATCAATAATTCTAATTGCTCTGTTTTGAATCATTTGAACTGGATGCAAAGTATTGCGGAATGCTTGGCCCCAAATTGCTGCGCAATACTGCAAGTGTGATTCAAAATCGGCTCTATATACAGTATGAGCGATCTTATTGGCAAACATAGCCGTGCATATCAGGATTGATTAGTTTTTATTTTGCATGCTTTTTCGCTTTTTGCGCAATCCGGGTCAATGCACGAACACAGTAGAATTTACGAGGAGTCGAAAACGTAGGCCACTACATGGAGCAACAAAACTTGGAATCGCATTGCGATTGTGTTTCTTCGAGCTCTGGCCATTCGATGAAAATATCGCTGCAACGCTTAAAATGCAACGCCAAAAAGGACCCAACATTAGCACTCAAAAGAAACACGATGTTACAATAGAAGGAATTAACGCTCGCTGCAAAAATCGCTTCAAATATGGGGATTTGATGATCAACCATTTTTTGTTAGGAGTTCGAAACGTCTGCAAGCAATCACAGTGACTCATTTTCACTGTGACAGGGCCAAGAAGCCATAAACAT